>JAGYXB010000906.1:0-160601 GCA_022495005.1 Rhyacophila brunnea | reverse complement strand
AACAGAACATGACAAAACAGAACAAGACAAAACAGAACACGACAAACAGAACACGACAAAACAGAACATGACAAAACAGAACAAGACAAAAACAGAACACGACAAAACAGAACACGAAAAACAGAACACGACAAAACAAGACAAAACAGAACACGACAAAACAGAACATGACAAAACAGAACAAGACAAAACAGAACACGACAAAACAGAACATGACAAAACAGAACAATTATAAATATAACTATGACCTTTCAGGAAAAATATAAATTTAATATTGAAATTGTCCTAACTCTATATATATGTTTTGTGACTGGGTAGGTTTAGAACTTATAACTATTGTATTTTTTTCATGGCATCACCCTTTTTACAATAAAAACAATTCCAAATACAAATTTCAGTTTACCATATAAAAATTTGTTTACAGTCAAATTCTTGGTGGAAGGACAATGTTTTATTTTATTTTATGAATTTGAAATAATGGGAAAGACTTTTACTCAACTCAGTGTTTAAAGTAGAGTGGATTTGTGCTATATAAAAACAGTTTCATTTCTTTTATTTTGTTAACTGTCAATTCATGGTGGAACTGCAATAATGGATTTGAAATCAGCAATCTTGGACTTTATAGACATGAAGAATCTTAATCCATTGTTGACAAAAGACAAAATCTGTGATTGGTTGTTGCATAGATCAGAATTTCTTTAAATTTAATGGAAGCATATATCGACAAATTAATGGCTTGGCAATGGGTAGTCCCTTATCTCCTATTTTGGCAGATTTCTTCATGGATATAGTCGAATCTAAGATTAGCAATTTAAATTCATTTAGAAATATTATTTACTGGTATAGATATGTAGATGATATCTTAGCTTTGTGATCAGGCACGGAAAGACAATTAGATATTTTTTTAAAAGACATAAATAGTATTAATAAGTCAATTCAATTCACAATGGAACTAGGGAACAGTACAATTAACTTCTTGGATTTAACAATCAATATTACAAATAACAAACATACATTTAGCATTTTTAGAAAGGATACCTTCAGTGATAACATTATTAATAACTCTTCTAGACACCATATCTCACATAAATTATCAGTTTTCCATGCTTTTATACATCGTTTATTAATGGTTCCTATGTCTGAAAATAGTTTTGCTTTGGAGTTAAAGACGATTAAACAAATCGCTTTTAATAACGGTTATGACTCACGTTTGATTGATCGCATTCTGGCCAACAAATCTAAAAAAATAGCTTTATTAAATGTGACTTCTGGCTTAGTGATAGATAAAGCCAGTGTTAAAAAACGCTGGGTTAAATTATGTTTCCTAGGAAGAGTGTCTGAGAATATTTCAAGAAAAATAGATAAAAAACTTTTCAATGTAACATTTTACAACACACAAAATTTGAATTCAATACTGGTGAATACTAAAGATAGGTTAGATAAACTTAACCAAAGTGGAATTTATCTATTAAGTTGTGACTCTTGTGATGCCAAATATTTTGGACAAACGGGACGTTCTTTTAATACTAGGATCAAAGAACATTTGGCCTGTGCCAAAAATGGTAATGAATCTTCAGCTTTTGGAAATCATTTAAGTTTAAATAATCACTCTTAATATCAGTAACAATTTTAAAATCCTGCATTTGAATGAGAAATCTATAAAATTGGATAAACAGCAAATCCTAGAAATTAATAGGTATAAATTTTTTCCCAATTCTAATTTGTTAAATGATCAATTATATGTTGTGTCTTCTCCATTATTATACCCTATTTAATATTTGGGATTGTCATAACATAACTTTATATATTGTACATTATTTATTATTTTTATTTAATTTTGACTCATATTTTGGTTGTATTTGTTTTTTATTCGATCTCACTTCAATTGATAATATTGTTTATTTTATTTTTTATAAAATTTTTATTGTAAATTTTGACTAATCATAATTATTTGTTGATATTAATGTTATTGTAAGTGTAGATTGTTTCATATTTTGTGGTTTGTTATTATTTTAAATAATTTGTTTAATGCCCCTGACGTAGTATGAAATATTAATGTCCAACCTCATTAGTTTTAAATTAGTCTGTTATTGGGAAGGTATTATTGAACGGATAATTATTATGTACCTATTGTTATATTATTTCTATCGCTTTGAATTTTCTTTGATAAATATTGTTTTAAAAAAAATGTATTCGGTTGAAAATGTCCCACTGAGGCGGACGAAACCGGTCCTAATATATTAATTAAAAGTGGAATAAGTACCATAAAAAAAATTTCGTTTTATTAAATAAAAACAACAATACAGTTTCATTTATAAAAAAATAATGAAATAAAATCATTTGCAATACATATTTTAAATGTTCCAATAAACAAACACCATAAAGACCTTTTTCACAAATCACGTATATTGTACGCGATCTTTTAACGAGGCCACCATGCAAAATTTTTCTTTTCAGCCGGGTAGTTTCCTAATTCCACTACTTTGTATTATCCCTCGTGTGGAATAACCGATTGTTTCCAATAACTGATAAAAATCAAAACTCTGTGCGCGGATCGTGCATTTCGCTCGCTCTCGCGATCGCCCGTATGACAGAGCGAAAAAGACATATGTCAATTACTTGCCTCGTTATCTATTCAAAACAGTAAATTAATTACGAAACGTGTTTTCATAATATTCCGATTTCGCAGAATCAATTAGAGTGGTAAGGTGTCTAAAAATAATAGGTACAATACTTTAATTTATCGACAATTATTTGTAGCAATCCTCGACCGGATTTTGCACAGCATCGTAGCAGCCAAAGGGTTGTCGGCCCAGGTGACACAGGTTATTTTGTCATAAGAGTGCCTCCAAACCTGCCAGCGCTACATACTTCCATATGCCTAAAACCGCCACTGTTTGAGAATAAATTTCGTGGAAATGCTATAATTCTCAGTAATGTGTATGTCAATTTAAAGATTTTTTGTTTATTTGTCTTTTTAATATATTGTCCGAAAATCAATATTAAATTGGTACAATAAGTAAATACCAAACGAATTTGTAGATAATTCGAAACTAAAAATGAAAGGGAACCGCGCCACGGTAAAAGAAGCTGTGTTAATATAGCGCGACTGGCGTACTCTCTAGAGGGGTTACATGTAAATTGCCCGTAAAACCTTTAACCGTAGCACAGTTCACCGTGAGCTACTATCGAAATGATATGGCGTAAACTACTGTCCAACAAGATCTTCTTGGCTACGTGTTAAAACTAACAAGAATTGATTGAAGTGTCTTCCGGTTAGCGACGAGATGTCCACGTGTTAAAACTTTGAACTACTAAGACTCCTCCTATTTAGTCGACGACAGCGACTTCCGGCGTGTGCCTAAATCTTCTTGTTGGACAGTATACGGTCTCAAATTTTATTAGATTCAATATGAACATTAATTCAATTTTCATAGCCGATTTTGGCAAAATTCATAAATTCAAGAATGAAAACCTAACCTAACCTAATAAATAATCCAGTATATCGGCTATTTTCAAAATTTGTTTGCTGCTGGCTTCCTGTAAAGTGTAAACCGACAAGAACCGTGTTTTATTAAGACATGAATTTTATCTCAGTACTATACGACCCAAAGAGGTTGTACGGTCTTTATTATACGGCCATATATTTCCGATACCATAACCCGAAGAAATCAGAACAAAAATAAAATACTTATAATAAGTTAATAAGCCTACACTCTAATAACAATTTATATAAGTAGGTACTTATAATTAATCAATATCGAAACCATAATGCTACTTCAGTTTTATAATTGACATATTTAGGCCAATATTTATCATAAATTACTACACTCATCATGATTAATAATATATTCCAGTGACGTCCCTAGACAAAATGCCGCCTCTAGGCAGCGCCAAAATGTCGTCCCATTTTTTTATACAGTATGTTTTATCGTCCTTTTATGACTCCAATATCTAATAAATGTGTTGTATGGATACAAATTTGTATGGATTACTAACAAAATATAAACCACTACTAAATCAAATTTAGATATAAAAAGCGAATAAATAAGGTAAGTATGTTAGACACTCACCCAAATCATCAGTCTGAGGAACCAATTGGTTGCTATTTCTGACACCATGGCCCCCACATCCTGAAGCGGGCCCCCCTACCTATCGCTAAGGATAAAGGCAGTGTGACGCTCTACAATAGCGTTTTCCAAATGGTGTACGCGGTAAAATTAATGTGTAAATTTAGTGTTTTTTTTAATATATACATCCATTTGAATTATGGAGTTGACGAGTATTGATACATAATTAAAAATTGTGTCGTATAACCACATAATTTAAAATAATAATATTATCGGAAGGAAAATAGCGCCACAGGCGACTTTTTTTACTATTAAATCAAATTTGTAATGCGTGTTTATCTCACTTATCTGGTCGACTCGACTCGCCGGACCCCTTCTGAACCCCCCCTTGTGGGGGCCATGTCTGACACATTTGGTTTGTACCATTTAGCAATACACAGATTTATTATTTTCACACCATTTTTACTATGCTATTATTGTACAACATGTAAACAAAATAAATTTAGCTATTTCTATACATACCAAATGATTCTCCTCGATTTGCCGCCCCCTAGCGATGCTCAATCTGCCTACCCCCACGGGACGTCACTGATATATTCAATTGTATTAGGTAGCTATATACAGTAGCGCAACAGCATCTGTAAATCTCCATAAACCATCGCGCAGATTTCCTATCAGCAAAGGAGTCCGACAAGGTGATACAATCTCACCTAAACTATTTACAGCTACCTTTGAAGACTTATTCAGGCAACTTGACTGGAATGACAAAGGGATCCCCATAAATGGAGAATACCTGAGTCATCTGCGCTTTGCCGATGACATAGTAATTTTCTCGCAAGACTCAGAAGACCTCCAAAGCAGAATGCAGGAACTCTCTGAAGTAAGCAACAAAGTAGGTTTGAAAATAAATGTAACAAAGACGAAAGTCATGTTCAACTGCTTTGCAGGCCAAAAAGAGATCCTTATCAATGGCACTCAGCTCGAACAGGTGAAAAGCTACATCTATCTGGGACAAAAAGTATCTATAGATGGATGTATATTTGATGAAATTGTTCGCAGAGTAAAGCTAGGCTGGAGTGCTTTTGGCCGCTTGAATAATGTCTTCAAAAGTGACCTTCCACTGTGCCTAAAGCGCAAAGTGTTCAACCAGTGTGTGCTTCCCGTGATGACATATGCGTGTGAAACATGGGCCCTAAGTAAAAGAGAGATCCAGAAACTTAGAGTAGCACAACGTGGTATGGAGAGGTGCATGCTGGGCATAACGCGAGAGGACAAAAAGAGAAATGAGTGGATAAAGAAGCAGACAAAGGTTTGCGATGTAATAAAGTTTATTAAAAGCCTTAAATGGAGATGGGCTGGACACATAGCTCGAAGAAGAGACAATCGTTGGACAAATCTAGTCAAACCACAAGGTAGACCTAGAGGCCGCTGGATCGATGAAATGATAAAGTTCTGCGGAAGTACGTGGCAACGCAATGCACAGGACCGAGAGAAGTGGAAGCAACTTGAAGAGGCCTTCATCCAGCAGTGGATAGATTCAGGCTGATGATGATGATGATGATTAGGTATCTATCTACCTTAAATCGCATTATCAATCAATTTGCGCAACATCTTAACATGTATAATTATTATAGATTACATAATTTAAAACTAAATTATGTCAAGAGAATTGCATTTGTATTTGACATTTCTTTCAGGCCATGAGCCCATCTTTAAAATGAATCGATATTACTAACACGATTTATAGATAGAATCAGGAGTAATAATAATTAAGAGCGTACATAACGAAATTTCGCAGTCGTCGCCAATCGGGGACTGATAGTCGAGGTGTGAGCACGTCAATTTGTTTTGTGATGGCGTCGGTGGAATATATTCTTAAATCGTGTAAAGTTGACTAAAAAACATTCCGCTTGTACTTGAAAAAGAAAACATATCAATGAATATACAATTATTATTACGAATGTAATAATAAACATAACATTAAAAGGACGCATGTTGGATTCTAAATTAAATTTCGTTTGGCATGCGTCATTTGCATAATCCGCGCATCGCCTAGCCACGACCATGCCTCAACTGAAGTATAGCCTTAAATAGAATGTGGCGCGAAAAATGTTATATAACGATATAACGAGTAATGCTTATAAAGAGCAAATTCAGTCGGTCCCATCTCCACAATTCGATAAACATTTCATTTAACTACTAGTTAAAATCGTCGTAATTATCTAGGGCGTCCGTAGTTTAATGGTAAAACATACTGGCGCGAATCCAGCATATACAGGTTCAAGTCCCGTCAGGCGTCGTATTTTTTTTTCTACAAAACGATCGTTTCTAGTGAGTATACGCATGAGATGTTTTCAAATTATGTATATTTAAATGCCGATCAAAAAATGCTAGATCTGTCAAGAAAAAAGCTAAATCGGCAACGCTGATGGAGGCCCATATGATCTTATTAGGATCAGACACGGTCGGAAATTTACCTTCTGAGTTTTCATACTCCTAATTCATAATAACGATAATGACAATTAATAGCAATGTCGTCATCATTCCTCAGTGACAACTATAAAGCAGTGAGACAGATAATTGTCATTTTTTATCACTTGATAATTAGTAGTACCTACGTCCTTTCTACTATTTTTTATTTTGAAGGTCCAAGAACGGATTGTACCTATACCAACAATACAAAATGTAAAAGCAATAATAAATATTTTGTCATATACATTATAATAATTAAAACATATTACATTATTACAGATAGATTGCCATATTTTCTCTAAAATTATAGTATTATAATATGTAATCCAATCAGATAACTAATGTTATTCAATGTCATGTTGTACAATTATTATATATTTACTAATCATTAATCAATAATCACTTAAATTGTGTTAAATCTCAATTATATATTGTGTGGGAACACCTATATATTAATAAAATTGATTATCCATGACTGACTCATCCTTGTAAATGACACCCAAATCTATCATGTCGCCGGAATGGATAATAATTGAGATCATCCTCACTATACGCTTATCTCTCCAAGAATGCTAGAGGATATCCCCTTTTTGACAGATATCGAGATCAAGAAACCTTGTCTCAAATTTTTAAAATTCTCATTTCTCGATAAATCATCGAAATCGATGTGATTATCGAGAATTCAAATAATTTTATTGTTACTAGACAAAAATTAGAAAATTGAGTTGAAACGAGTAAAGAAAACTACCCACCATAACATTATTATTACATAGAAATACCCACCTAATCAAATCAGCGCAACAAATCTCCACATACCTAAAACCATCACTGTTTGAGAGTAGGTTTAGTGGAAATGCTATAATTCTCAGTAGTGTATATGTCGATTTAAAGAGTTATTGTGTTTATTTATTAAGTAACTGAATCTATTATTACATTTAATGTTGATAAATAATGGATGATCTAGCCGAGTTTGAAAGTGAAAGTTGAATTGGCCCATTTCTGCAACATTAATCCGCATGCAAGTATGTAATCAAATGAGATACCAGTAAAATATTAGTAGCATGACCCAAAGGCCGAGCTCCTATTGGCTAACGTGAAACAAACTGACTTTAAAACTACATGATTGTAGAATAAGCCACTAGCAGTTATTCACAATGACGCGAATATGTTAAAAGACCACTCATCTGGAATGTGAAAGATGTATGTTTGTATTCCACCGGGTCCAAGATTTTTTTTAAGATTTCCCTACTAGGTATGTTTCGAAAGTGTTTCAAAATTATGACAAATATCGTTGAAATAAAACAAAACAAAAATAATAAACAGAATAATATATTTTACAAATCACAAATTAGATACACTTTGGTAAATAATGGTGGAACATTATTTTAATATTATAATACAGCAATTTCATTAATAGGATACCACTCACCACTGATCGATCGAACACAACACATTACTAGTTTTCTCCTTATCAATTTTAATCAGTAAATAGAGATCCATCATTAATAATTAATTAATATAAGACTATGGTAATATAAAATAGTATGACTGTTGTATCACAACACTAGTGACTCCAGAATGTTTTTTAATATAAGTACATAATTCTTCGTTGAAACTAGAAAAAATGTGTAACTCCGTTTCAATCAAAAATTGACTTTGAATGCCATCTAGTGGCCGTTGTTATTATCTTCCCATCTTGCAAATGATATAATTGCAAAAAAACTGTAACATCGTTAAATCATGGATGATTTAACTCCATAACCATATTAACATGGAACATGTTTTACTCATGATCTCCGACGCAAAAATGTTACGAAAAATAGACGTAGAATAACTAGACGCGCAGCCCGCCCGCGGCCCGCGCTTCGATTACTTACGCGCGCCGATTATTTTCATTTTACGTTCAGTAGCCTACATTCTGTGCGACCTATTGTTCGCCTGTTTTTATTACTTCATTAGTTTTATTATTGTAATTACACACTTTTCAGAAAAGTAAAATTGTTTGAATCCTTTGGATTCGGTTACTTTGCCAAATAAATTTTATTTCGAATTTGGACAACCAGCATTCAGAGAATCAGTAGGCGAAGCGTGTTCCATGTTTAATAATTTTAGCCATCAGGGTTTAAGTAACCACCATCTGAGGGGCCCAGGGGGGCAGACCCCACCCGCGAGGCGCAAAGCGCCGAGTTTGTATACGAAATCATGTTTTTTGTCTCTCCTGTAAAGTAGCGTTTTTGGAGTTACACAATTTCCTAGTTCCAACGACAATATTTAGTATAATTGAATTGGTAACTATGGAAAAATGAACCTGCCTTCCTGATAGCACTCGTAACAAAAAAAGAAAATGTCGGCTTCTTTTGACATACTTTAGTTGTTAAGAGTATTTGTTATCCGAGTCCCCGGAGTTACGAATTTGCAGGTAGATGCAAAAAAACTATAAAAAACACAAGCTCAATAGCTCAGTAGTCAACTGTCACTTTCAATCCCACACTCCTACGCTATTTCTGTCTTGCTCACATGTCTTTTTAAGCGGATTCGCTTTAAGAGGTATTTTGTCAGTCCCAATTACCATTGGATAACGAGGACCCCCTTTACCTAATTACAAATATATATGACATATAATAAAAATAATATATTATATTCTTTTTAATACTACAACAGGCCATGAGGACAGTAGTGTAATTAGTAATAAAAGTAAAACAATCACAAACATTTTTTTGTAATATGTAATTTATCTTTTAAATTAGGTAATTGTTATCATTATTTTTTTATAGAAAGAAATTTAATAAAACTAGAATTTAAAAATAGGAAATAATTCTTTATAAAATATAATATAAATTTACAAATTATAAATAATTTGGCACGTTTAGTTACTACATCATTTTTACAGAATAGATAGATCAAATTTTAATATAAACTCCTACACTATGCCAAAACAAATTAAAACAAATTTATTATTCAGAAAAACCTTATCATACAAAACTCTCATAAGGCTGACATTGCCGTACAACACTGAGACATGGACCCTGTACTCCGCTGACTGTCAGAAACTGTGTTACGTGTAAATTGTACGTAAAATATTTCACCGTAGCACAGTTCGCCATGAGCCTTCTTCTCGGAAAGAGATGACTGTATACTATACTCCAATTTTAGTAGATTCAATATGAACATTAATTCAATTTTCATAGCTGATTTTGACAAAATTCATGAATTCAAGAATGAAAACCTAACAAATAATCTAGTATATCAGCTATTTTCAAAATTTGTTTGCCACTGGCTTCCTTTAAACCGACAAAAACCGTGTTTTATTAAGACATGAATTTTATCTCAGTACTATACAACCCAAAGTGGTCATATACGACCATATATTTCCAATACAACATTTCACGGTAAAGTGTAGTACGACGAACTGCATACATACAAATTTCCAGACACACAGAAACTGGCGGTGTTTGAGCAGGATATTCAGAAAGATACTTGGACCAGTCTGTAAAAATTAAATATAATAGCGCCCTGAAGAGAGATGGCGTTCCAGAGCACGAAAGAGAATATGGTGGAAAATAATGTCAGATTCGGCCAGGGCCCATACCGGTTGTAGCCAAATCAATAATAATTCATTTATCTTTTTATTTTATTTAAAAAACTACAGATATTAACTAGGAAATAAAATATTTTTAAGTTGAAATGTATATTTAATTGAGCTGCCTTGCCTTATCATAATAATAGTTTTAATAATTTATAGGACAATTTTATAAATACTCAATATAAATGTAGTTTTTTATAATATATTATACATGTTACATATAGCGATTCCAAATAAAATCCTCTAGAATAATAAATAATTTTTAAATATAAATTAATAATTAATATTTGCATCTCTCACAATCCTGTCACTAGATGTCTCTAATACCAATTAGTAACTCTTTTATATCGATATATCAGTGGCGAAGGGTGGAGGTAGGTTGTTAAGATTCAACATAAATAGTGCACATTAAACTTTGTTAGTCATACGTATTTGTTTTTATTGAACTAAGACAACAATTGACAGATGGTGTTGGTTAGTTTTTAAAAATCAATTAAACCCTAAATCAAACCACAATAGTTTTAGTATATTTTGGGCGATCCGAAAAAATTGTGCACACTTTTTCATTCATACTTATTTATTTTCGTTAAATTAGAAATCCATATTTTCACAGAATATGTTGGTTATTTTTTTTAAATTCATTAAACCCTGCCTAACCAAACTATAATAGATAAAAAATATTATTCCATCTATAAAATATCCAAAATGATGTATGATTTAATGGCATAATTTAAGACATTTTGTAGATAGTTGACTATTATCCATTATGGTTTGGTTTTGGCAGGGTTTAGTTGAATTTTAAAAACGAATCAACGCCATCTGTAAATTGTAGTCTTGGTACAATGAAAACAAAATATGTATGACTGACAAAGACAAGTTTAGTGTGCACTATTTATGGTGGATCTTAACAGCCTACCTCCACCCTTCACCACTGCTATATATAGGTATCTACTAATATAATTTCTCAATTATTTTAGTATCAAACGATGATATATGTCAATAAATTGAGGAGTCGAAGATTAACAAGGATCCAATTGCATAGGTTGTTGAATAAATCGATTGAAAATTTAAATATGCAAGTATAAAATATTCATAACTGTTTTCCACATTCTGTAAATGGGGTCTGATTCCAAAATAATACATTATTCCTATGCCAAGAAAAGATATTTATATTTCTTTCATTTTATTAGTGTTAAGATTTGAAGTACAGCTGAAATGCCCAAATTTGATAAGTATATCGCTATGAAAATAATAGTATATTAATGTGTCGCTACATTTCAAAATCAGCCAAGTCAACCTTTAGGTATTTTTGACTTTTTTTGTGAATTGCTGAAGAACTACTGCTTTCTAACATTTCTGCATTATTAAAATGTGGAATTTATTAATTTTAAATATTCTATACTCAAAATAATATAAACTTTCACCCTTGTGACTGTTTTTTTGAGAAGACAAAAAGCTGTTTTTCTCCTATTCATCTATTATGGACTTGGCTGATTTTGAAATCCAGCGACACTTTATTCAAGAATTCATAAAAATGTAATTCAATGTCAGGAATAAACCATACAATGGCAGTTACAAGGTCACACATAGTTACGAGGTGAAAATTGCTCCAAAACATTGTTCTTATTTGTCAATTGTCACTTATACCGTTTTAATCCTCAATCCTCCCTCCAATCATTAGTATAAATTTTTTAATATGTAAAAAATTGATATGAAAGTACCTATTTAATTTCCCAATATAAAAAAAAATATTATTTATAACTAAGAGATCATCGTGTTATATAATTTAAGTAATGGACTATTGTCACACCCCCGAATTGTCCCCATCTGGGGATGTCTCCTCTGGGGGTCTAGAGAGGCAGGAACCATTTCGAGCCGACTCATAGTAATGGTCGATTACAAAAAAAAAAATCCGGCAACGCTGTAAGTCCCAGCCATTGAAAAAATTACTGGCAACGTTGCATATTTTGTACACCGCTTTTGCGGTGGGAGATCGCTTGCAGCGTTTCTTGCTGAAAGTGAAATCGAAAGCAAAAGTTTGGCGGCAGATGCTCTAAGAGATTGATATTGTAAAAAGTTACATTTCGTCTTCCGCAAAATTGTATAAAATGTAATATATTAAAGAATTACCTAGTCAAAAAAAAATTGCCGATTTTGACCATTCCGAGGTGTTTATTTATTCATTCCCGACGTCCCAAATAACAGTCAATGACCAACAACCAGCATACTCAGCGAAGAAGGAGAATGCATCTTCTTCGCTCTCGCACTTGTCGGGAGATGACACTATGTATATAAATCTTTAAAAGTCAAATAATTTCTAAATAATATGTCAAATCAATTAAAAAAATGTATTAAAAAAGAAATAATATGTCTGAATCTGAGAGCATGTGGAAAAAAAATATATAAAAATATAATATCGTCAATTACATCCTAGGGTTTTAGGATCACAGGGGCCTAACTACAAAAACACAAAAATGCGTGTATTGAATTAACCCTGGTTTGGATAATGCCATAATCATATTTATTGGTGACACAAAGCTCTAAATAATCATTTACAAGATACGGTTGAGTAAGTGTGCTCTATTTAACGAATTTCATAGTACCAAATTTTTTATTTGCCTTTATCTCAAAACTGTGTTATTGTCGATAGGCCCCTGTAATCCTAAAACCCGGATACTTACTAATAATTTATCATACATTGGTAACTACCAATACCTACCTATAAATAATATTACTGAGTATTCTAATAAACAAGATTCAGGACGGATACATCAAGTCTTTGTACATAAAATTTAATAATTAACAGTTTTCTAGGATATGCCCTATTCAAAGCATTTTGACAAATCACTGCGTCAATATTAAAGGATTGTATGAAATATGTATATAATATACATATCTAGTGCAACGTCACAAATGCTAAAAAATAAAAAATGAGATTAATGTCAAAAACATGCCTAATAGGTTTCCGCACCTCCGCATCTATTCTATACACAAGACTGCTATCAGCAGCTATGGAGGGTAGTTTTTCATATTTTTGTATTGAAGTATTATAATTGTTACAATAAGTTAGCCATTTAAACCAGGGGTAGTCCACCTGGTCCCTAGTGGACGTTCCAGCTTTTATAGTGTTTATAGTTCCAGTTTTAAAAACATTTTCATTATGTTTTCAGTAAATATACTATTTGCTATAAGTACTATTTCTTTCTATGAATGCAAAGTATAAATAAAAAGATAGATTTAAATGCATTAAGGCCATACCTCAGTTGAGACACGGTCTAAAAAGATCGTCGCTAGGAGATGCGCGAATTGCGGGTCGCGGGTGCAAATGAGGCATGTCAAACCAAATATAATTTGTCTTATAAATCCAACATGTGTCCATTTAATGTTCTGTTTATTGTTTTATCAGTAACAATAATAATATATTCATTGACATGTTTTCTTTTTAAAGTAAATGGGTAACGTTTTAAGTCATCTTTACACGATTTAAGAATTATTACGGCCGTCGCCATCACAAAGCAAAATGACGTGTTTCCAGCTCTACATTCTCTCTCCGAATGGGAGCGAGTGCAAAATTTCGTCGCGCCTATGGTTGAAAATTATTTGCCGTTGCACTGATGAATCACCTTAAGTTGTTTTATAAAGATTTATTCTGCCAAACTTGCGAAAGTCTGACATAAAGTATTTGGTAAGTAATTATTATTATATACTTTAACTTGCTGTAACTCTTTATAAAGTTTATAAAATAAAGTTACTTCTTCTTCTTCTTCTACTAACCCTACTAACCTTCTACACACCCAAGAGAGGTGCTGTTAAAACATAGCACTTATTGTAACAATTACAACTAACTTATTGTAATTGTTACAATAAGTGCTAATACTTCGATACAAAACTACCCTCGATAGCTGCCGATCGCGGCTGATAGCAGTCTTGTGTATAGAATAGATGCGCTGGTGCGTCAATGTCATAAATACAGTTCTTATAGTTTTCTTCAAAGGTCTCATATCGTCGCTTAAGAAACAACACCGCGGAAGTCAATTAATTAAAATTTTCAGGGGCAAACAAAAACCGTCTGAAAAAATTGAAAATTGATACCTTTTAACTTATTTTTTTTTGTGTTTAGTTAAAAAAAAACATTTTTTTGAAATTTTTTGAGACGGTTTTCGTTTGCCCCTGAAAATTTTAATTAATTGACTTCCGCGGTGTTGTTTCTTAAGCGACAATATGTCAAATCATGAAATCATGTGACTATCAAGTTCACAATCTTTAAATGCTTCTCCTGTTTTGCATTTATGACGTTATTGCACCGGATGTGCGAATGAATTTTTTACTATTTTGGTGTGAATATGGTAAACATTAGTATCAATTATCTTTGCCATATTACATACCATGTTGTGTATTAACCAAAAATGTTAAAGAATACCTTCTATATACAGATGAAGCCTAAATATATGATAGTAAAGCAAGAAAGAGAGATCGGCAGATATATTATAACTATGTAACACCTTAATGTGTTTTGTTATATTTCTGAAATCACATAAATTTTATAGGTGAAAACAGAGAAATTATTGACATACGACAGTATAATATAATACCATCTTAATTGTTTGCCTTACATGACATGACAGCTCGCGAGGTTATTATTATTCACAGATATTATTAACACTTCATACCCCGAGATAATTAACTCTTGGAATGCATCATAGCATTTTTATCAATATTTATAATGATACATTGGAATAGATCTGCTGGTCTACTAATTTTCATATAAACAGTGAGATAGAGAAGCAGATCATTGACCTCGCATAGAAAATAGCACTCATGTCAAACTGACCACAGAAGGCTCTGACAGAAGAAAGGTTTTTTCAAGATATTTCGGTATTACATAACTAATGGCTTACTTAATTTGGTACATTCAATTGGTTTCAACCAATATCTGCCGGTCGCAACTGCCTCTCACCTTCATTCAGAAATATCAACATAGCTCTGTACAGTAAATAGACACCCAATAATTTCTTCTGCTTCAAAGGCCACGTAGAAACGACTCCGTAATAATTACCCGGCTTGATGTTGCACAGGTTCTTCAAGCCGAGCACCTCAATCATGGCGGCCTCTCTCGTGTAAGCCTCTACTGGTATAACATTTTGAAATATATGCAAACAAACAACGCCTGTGTTGTTATTCCATATATCGAATATATTCTGTAATTTTTTAACGTCGGATTTCAATTGACCATTATTGTACAAGGAGACGGCTTGGTAGAGATGAGAGTATGGTCTGGATCTTTTACCTTTTCCAACGTAAAATATAGAATCAATAAACTTTCTCCATGCGTCCGGTTTTGAAATTACATCAGTTTTGCATGGCAGATTATCAGTGATCCTAGGGTCTAACAGGAGGTATGTGAACGAAGACTTGACGATGCCCTCGCGCCATCGCTTATTAAGATCCGGCGCATCGAACTGCTGGACTAGTTGACGCTCCAGAGGAATATACGTTAACATGTCTGTACTCCAGTTTGGATCGCGGAAGGTTTTTTCCATTTCTATTGCATACACTAACAGAAGAAACAAGGAATTTTGATTACGGCAACATGATATTTGAAAGAAAGATACAGTAAATAGAAATTTTTCTAGTAATAATACAATGTTTTATATATACATAAAATAAACATATACAAGTATTAAATTGAGCACAATTGCAATAAGATACATAACATTAAAGCCAAGTACATCAACTTTGCTCGACTAATAAATGCATGACGCAGTCCAATTAGAGATCATGTTAATATAGGTAGTCGATAATATTATAACCTTTATGTGCTTTAGAATGACAACTAAAAAATCTGCTTCGAAAGAAAATCATTATGAAACAAAATTATTTCAAATGACAGAAGTAATCTTCCATTTTCAAAAATAGTTTTTTGTTACTTTTATAATATGTAGTGCCGCCATATAAGGAGAAAATAATATTCCCCTAAGAGGGAAAGACTTTGTATATTATTATTATGCATAGTGCTAGTGTCCAGTAATAGGATACCACAAATCAACACTCCTACGTGGTGTGCTACGGCCTGCATTTTGGAAAAGAGCGATGATTTTTATTACGGTTAAAAATATTGAAAAATGTTTCCAACTTTTTTCATACCCTACAGTTCGATAACTGTTGCAGACCGTTGTTGACAAAAATATTCTTATTAAAAATGTAACTACAGTACACTCTCAGTAATCCGCCGCTCGATTATCCGACAACTACTATAGTCCGCCGTTATTTTTACTAGTTAAAACACAAAATCAGGCTCTATAATTCGCCGGTATTCGTATGTAAAATTCAATAGTCCGCCGCATGTCTATATAAACTGTTCGCAGTCGTATTTAATGTAGCTGAGGCATGGAATAACCTACCGGGACGAGCAATGATTTAATCATGATAAAAGCTGTGGCCCTCCATGAAGATGATGAAAACTGGGAACCGGAAGACTTAGTTCCATTAGAAGGATTGATTCAGAGGGCGACTGAAAACTCAGAGCTAATTCGAAATGTTTTGGAAGAAAGGATAGCGGAAAGTTCTGAGGGGTATGCACCACTTCCGACTGAAGACGAGCTCGTAAATACACCAAGAGGCTTGGATTCTG
This sequence comes from Rhyacophila brunnea, assembly GCA_022495005.1. Classification (NCBI taxonomy): domain Eukaryota; kingdom Metazoa; phylum Arthropoda; class Insecta; order Trichoptera; family Rhyacophilidae; genus Rhyacophila; species Rhyacophila brunnea. The sequence continues at coordinate 143,845 of JAGYXB010000906.1, read as the reverse complement.
AGGATGACGGCAATAATTGTCAACCGACCGCAGCTCATACAGTCAAATCAGAAGATGCACTAGCCGGGACTGACACGTTACCATTAAATGGGCAGAGGAAAATAATGCAACCGTCAACACATTCATCATGTTGCATAAATTATGAGACGACACAATCTTCCAACAATATTCAAAAAAAAAAAACAACACTGAAACAAGTGGTTGTGTTAAGTGATTTAATGTTTAATTTGTATGTAGTTAATAAACTTAGTTTATAATAATTAATATGTATAATTATTTAATACATAATTGATTTTGATCATAAAAGTTGCTAGTACAAATTTCTCAATAAAAACTATTTTTACGAAATACCTGTTTTAATTTTTACAATATTTTGTATTTATGCACTATAATTCGCCGTTTTCACTAATTGGACACCTGTCTGGTTTTTGAAATGGCGGATTACTGAGAGAGTGCTGTAAATGCAAACGCCTTCGAGACAATCTTTCACCCCTATCGTCGGATGTCTGTTTGTTCAGGCTATAATAGAAATGTTTTACAGTCTACTAGATTACTCAATGGGGCCAGATGGTCGGTGGAAATCGTCAAGTATGCTCTTGTAATTTGTGAATAAAAAAACAACACTTAAGCTGTAAGGCAGTGTAAGGCATGCCATTTGGAGGAATTCGAGATAATTAAGTTAACACAAATGTTAATCCTTTTAACAATTCTCCCCAACCCTTCGAAAGAGCAGGATGGAGAGTTCGCATAATATGATAATAAATAAAATATAAATTCTAATGGATTTAAGTTTTGTACTGTCTATTCCATTTGAGTCGTTTTTTGCAACCCGGGTTTCGCCTTTCGGCATCTTCAGGCACTGTGTACACTCACCAAAAGGCAAACACACACTGACAACGAATACTATTAACATAATATATAACAAATCAATATAATAAAGTAGGCAAAAACTTTATCACCTACCTATTAAGTCAATAAAAAAATAAATAACAAACAAATTATGAATACTTAGCTAAGTATTTCTTTTATTCAACGAATAATTCACAAGATTTAAGAATGTACCATTCTAATTATTGAACATACATAATTCTGACACACTCATGGGAAAATAATATATTATAAACAATAAAAATACTACACTCAAGAGGTGTAAAAACGTACATTCTGGGAACAATGGTAACGTATTGGGAATTAATAGAGTTAACTAATGAGATATATCTATGATATCAGTCATTAATAGTTATTACATAGTTAAACAATTAATATTCAATAATATTCTTACATGATACCGGGTCGCAAAAAACGACTCAAATGGAATAGTACAAAACTTAAATCCATTAGAATTTAAATTCAAATTCCATCAAGTAGGTACCTTCGGTCGATAGTATTAATATTATAAATAAAATATAACTTACATTTCTGTTTGGGGGTATGCAAATCGCTAACAATAATGGGTGTCTTTTTTAATTTAGTCAGGCGTTTTAAATACACCCTCTTGGTGGATGTGGTGATTGGTCCTGGATGTACACCACAAGCCGTCAGCTCTTTTCGAAGAGTGTCCGTGTCGTAACTCAGTGACTCTGGTAACGTAGACACTGAGCTTGTCGTAGATAATGCTATAGACGAATCGCAACTCTCTGTAGTTATTCTATAAACATATCGTGAATTAGTATTCTCGCTTTATTTAAATTGATTATAGATTTTTTCTATATTGACTCTACAATCTGATGTCGATCTTGGCCGCCTCACAAAGAGGTTTCATTAACATGTCTTTGATTTTACAAGAATTATTGAATGCTTGTTAGAATGTAATCCTTCTTTAACAACATTCTGAGCTCATCACAGACGCCATTTTCAAAGTGACAAGGTGTATGAAATGTCAACGCTGCTCTAAATGTGTCGAAAAGTGTTCGGTTTAGCTGACAGCAAACATTGCTCAGCGTAAAAAGGTCTGATAGTCTATTATGTTAGTCGAAACTAGATATATTAGATCGGATGTTGATTTTTGATGAAAGACATGGAAACCATGATGTATTTAAACGAAGGACATAGTCTCAAAAGATAAGAGCACTCGCCCAGATAGTGAAAGATATAAGTTTTAAATTTCACTAGATCCAACTTTTTTTATAAGATTTTTTCTTATTGGTATGTCTATCAGAAGCTCTTTGACGTATGATAGAACTAAACAGATTACAATCGTTTTTATTAGAGGTGAGTTGGAAATACTGCCACCAGTTTGTGTACTCAAGTCTCGGATGCAACAACCCATACTCAGTACGTGTGGCCCAATAAACTTGCTCGAATGCATGCGATGAGATCATCGCGAGTCGCTCTCTAGTTGGTAGACTTTCAATACTACTGACATTAAATGCGCGCGAGTGAGATAGCATATTACACGTATGTCGAGTCTATGCACTCGAATGACATAATCTTATATTCGAACAATAGGTCATAAATTTTGTGTAATTGGCCGCACATTCCCTGAGGAATGTGGTGACAGACACAGGCTTGTTATGACAGCTCAAAACATGTTTAAAATAATAAAAAAATCATTGTATATTCATTTTATGTTAACAAGAATATAATAACCTAAGATAAAAACAACTCATAAATTTTAAATGTGTTAAATTTTATAATAAATGGGACATTTCGAAAAGCCGATAGAATCAGCTCAGTGTATTTTTAGTGATTCTATTAAAGCTGACATTTCAAATACTAGTAAGTATTTTAGAACAAGTTTCGATACTAAGTATTTTTTTAAACTGGTAGTAAGTATACTTAGTCTTCAAAATCAACCAGTTTTCCCACCACTAGTTTGTTTTTATTAATAATTAAATAACCGTTAACGTAAAATGGGGTGAGTTTGATCCACTCCCTGAGATTACAAAGTAAAATATAAAATAGAATAATCTTAATACTTACGGTACAGGAGTTACCAGAATCCGTTTCTCCAGCAAGACAATTCCGGCCTGTTCATCTTCATATTTGTATTCTTCCGCCACACTTAGAAGAGTGTCATTTAACATTGGCATTGATTTCTTCAATGCTAGAAAACTAGTTTTTCTATCAGGAATAACAATGCTAATTTTCTTTTCATGAAAAACCTTGTCAATAATTTTATCTTCAGTCATAATATCACAGTTATCTCCAACATTACATTTGTCTGCAATGTTACAATTATCTACATTGTTACAATTGTTCAAAATATCACATTTGTCTGAAATATTACACTTGTCCGAAATGTTACATTTGTCTGAAATGTTACAATTGCTCATAATGTTAAAACTATGGTTGTCCTTTTTATTAAAAATATCCTCAGTATTCGATTCCTCAGTTAAATTCAAAGAGCTGGCAATGTGGGCTTTATTGAACTTGCTCGAAACGACAGACGATACGCTTGAGCAGTCCGCATTGATATCTAACGAAGTATCGCTGAACTCAGAACTGTCGTCTGAAGTTTCATTCTTCAACTCATGATAGTTGTTGTAGCGTTTCCGCGAGTTGACGCTGCTTCTTGAGTTATAGTTTTGATGCGGCGACTCAGGAAAAACGAAATTGACGAAAGTCTTCGTTTTGACGGTCTCTTCAGACTCCTTAGATGAGTTGCATTGCTTTAAAATCACGCTGTAAGCGTTGTTTTCTTCGGTCTTTGTAAACGCAATGGATTCAACACCGCTCACAAAACATTCGTCGGAATAAACTGTATCATCGCTTTTACAAATGTCTCCTTCTATTTTGGAATAGTCATTAGATTGTTTAGGACTAGCTTTTGATCCTCGGCTAGTTATAGATAGGCAAGTATCATAATTAGATGAATGTTTTCTATCACTGCTGTCAAGAGTTTGTTTTGATTTAGCTGAATACAAACTTAAATCGTCTGTGGTTTCGTCATGTTTTTCAAAATTTTTCTCACACCATTCATTTACGTATTCAGATTTTTTAATCGATTTGGATTCATTTTCTGTTTTTCCTTGAGGAAAATATTCTGCCTCAACGTAATCATTTTTTACGATGATTTTGTCTGAAAAAAAAGTGTAAAAAACTAAATCTACATTTCCAGGGTACTTTAACAGACTTTTGTTGAAGAATAGGTTGTACGCAAAGAGATGGGAGTCCAATCTCTTTGGTCGTACATCATTTATAAAAATAATTACAAGACAAAAAGAAATTTTTATATACCACGTTTTAAAATTTTCTGTTGAATCATATAAACTTGACAATTCTATATAGTAAAAAATACTTTTTTTTGTACTTGATAGAAATATTGAATAAATATAGAATACTGAAATGTCATTTTGACATTTCATATTGATTTCCATCATAACGCACGTATATATTAATAATTTAGTTGCTAGGACTGGACACACAAGAAAAAAATTGCACCAGACAAACAAGAATACGAGCTAATAAAAACTTGGTAAAATACAAAGTTTTATGTTCAAATTATCTTTCCTGCAAATTCCAATTTTGAATTTCCATGACAGATAAAGTAAGCATATCATTTTGGATTTGATTTAAATTTGATGTTGTTTTGTTAGACTTTGCTGTTTATTATTGCTGAATTATTTTCATTTTGACATATTGTGTATGCCTAGACACAGATATTTTAATATAGAGTAATGTAATTATTATTGTTATATAATATAGATGTAGATAATATATCGATCAATTAAGTGGCCGGGAACTATAGTAATTAACAGTAAAGTTAGTGGCATGGTGGCAAGTGGCCAGGGGGGTGGGGCTAACAAAGCTCTAGCCTGGGGGCCCGGGCTTAGGAAGGCCCCGGTGTGGCAGGTCGATCAGTTAATTGAGATAAACACACCACAAATTTGCTCTAACAGTAAAAAAAGTCAACAAGTAGAAATTTATTTTATAATTTCCTGACTTATGAAAATGACTATTTTTTATCCAACATGGCGAATGGCCGCATGTCACTTGGCTATCACAAAAGGGAGTCGCAATCAGTGCTTTATAATATGATGCTGAGTGCCAACAATTCAAGCAGATTCATTTAAAAATACCAAAAATGGCTAAAAATACATGGAATATCCTTTATTTTACACGGAACCCTGAAATTCTGCAGAATATTATTTGGGAAACTACTGTAGAGCACTGCCCTTAACCTCAGCGATAGGTTGAGGGTCCGCCAAACACTGTGGCCTGGGGGCCCGCTTTAAGATGTGGGGGCCATGGTTAGTAGTTTTAGTTTATATAGTTAATTTTCATGCTACTAAAAAACAAACCATTTGTGTAGAGGATAATAATTGTGGTTTGGTTAGTTTTTTAATATTTTTTACCACTTTCATAAATCATCGGTGTTTTGTAAAAAGGGCGAATTAACCAAAATGCTATTTTGTAGGAGGATTTTTAACTTTTGAAATTTATTTATTAATTACTTGTGGATGATTATAAATGTCTAACAAGTTTATAATAAAGCTTAGAAAGAATACTGTCCTTATAATAGGCATTATAATACAGCATTTTAAAAGGCCTAACATGTCAGATTCGTTTTTTATTTGTAGTACTAGGTGGATATTCGCCCATACGATTATCGTTTTTAAGTACTTTCCTGTGGAGATAGAAATTTGCCGTTTTTACACAACAAAGCTAGTGAGGTACATATTGTTTTTATCATTAAAACCGCGATTTCGCCAAAATGGTTGATTCGCCCTTTTTACAAAACACCGACGATATATGCAAAAATCAATCAATAACAATTTATTTAAATCAAAAAATACAGTTTTTCAGTCGAAAAAATTCAGAAGTCGACGAATGCTTGTAGTATAAAGAAATTAGGAGTAGTTTTACCTAATTTAAAACTGAACTTATCAGGCGTGTCATGATGTTTATTGTGATGATAACTGTTGGAATTTTCAATCAGGAAATGGACAACATCTTGATGGCAATTCTCAACAGCGTAATCGAGTGCTGTCTTCCCTTCAAAGTCCTCCAAAAACTGATTCCCACCATGCTCCAGGAGAAGGTTGATTATCTCCAGGCGGCCCCATGCAGCGGCAACATGAATGGCAGTCATACCGTCTTCTGAACTACAATATAAGCAAAGTCTATTACTGCTAGAAAAAATGATGGCTGTCTTAAGACGCAATCCCATGGATTTCATTATAAGATATCGTGAATGTCTTGAATTTATAATTCAATGACTTAGTCCAAAGATAGGTCCAGGTTTTGTTGAAATTGAGTTAACCTTTTCTATGCCTTACTATGGCAGTATCTGACAGGCCGCAGATTTTTAACGGCACATGTTGATTGTGGAGCGAAGCTCTTACTACAACAGCTGTAATTTGTGGCTTAGTATTTCATAATTATTCAAACATATGTCAATGTGTGTTTAATTTTTTAGATTATGCAAATCAATAGACAGTGGCTAGTAATTTGAGTTTAAAGTGAGACGAGATAACTCGTGAGATTTGTATGTGCGGCCCGTCGATCACGGCACCATCTTCTTTCTTCTTTTGCCATATCCGCCCCTTAACTGGAGCATATGGACACCACGCGGCGCCTCCAAGAATCCCTGTCCCTCGCCAGTCTTCTTGCTTCATTCCAGGTCAAACCAGCATCCCGTAGCTCCGCCGTATACACTCGATAGTATTTAGCTGCCTTCCAGGACGCCGGAATCCGGTCGGCTTGAAGAACAGGCAAGCCAGGTTGAAGTTCTCTTCTGGCATCCGCAGCACGTGGCCGAGCCAGGTCCAACGTCGCTTCTTCACTTTCAGCGTGATGAGAGGCTGCTTGGTGCGTTCTCTTATCTCCTCGTTGCTCCTAAAGTCATACCACCGCACACCCAGTATTCGTCGCAAACATCTGTTTTCGAAGCTCAGTATACGGTTGCTCTGAGCCTTCGTAAGGTGCCATGATTCGCTACCGTAAAGCAGCACCGCCAGAATGCAAGCGTCGAATAGGCGGCATTTGGTTTTGACCGAGTACAATCGAGAGTCCCAGACATTTCGCATCGAGCTGAATGTTGCTCCAGCCATTCCCATTCGGAAAGCGAGCTCTTTCTGCAAAATGCCATCTCCCGTAATGTGTACCCCCAGGTACTTGAAGCTGTCGACGCTCTCGATGTTTTGTCCATCGAGAGGGAAATCTGGATTAGGACAGGTGCTATTGCACAAGAGGTTGGTTTTCTTCGCGTTGATTTTCAAACCAACGCCAGAGGAGTTGTTATGCAACCTGTCGATTGTCTCTTGAATGCCCTCAATTAAGTTGTCGAATAGGACAGCGTCACCGGCATATTCTAGGTCGCATAGCTTTACCGTGGGGGTAACAGGTATGCCTCGGTCGGGTGGTATTGACTTCCGTAGTATGAAGTCAAAGAGAATGATGAAGAGAAACGGTGCAAGGACACAACCCTGTCTGACTCCGGTCGTGACCCCGAACCATTCCGTGACAGTGTCTCCAATTCTGACACAGCATTCGCTATTCTCGTGCAGGCTTTTGATTATGGCAATGATCTTGGTAGGGATCCCGTATGCTCCCAGTATCGCCCAGAGGGAGGGGCGGTGCGGACTGTCGAAAGCCTTCTCATAATCCAAAAAACAGCAGGCCATCGGACTGTTCAGCTCATGGCTCTGCTGGAGAAGACATCGAAGGTTGTGGATTTGGTCTGCACACGCTCGACCAGGTAGAAACCCGGCTTGGTTTTTCCTGAGGACGTGCATTACTGGGTCCCTTATTCTCATCAAGAGGATGTTTGCCAAAATCTTTCCCGGAACACTGAGTAGCGTAATGCCTCGGTAATTGTCGCAGCTTAGAGGGTCACCTTTTTGTGAAGTGTGATGATTTCACCGTTCACCCAGTCCCTTGGACAGCGCTCTTCTTCCCACACCTTTGTCATCAAATGAAACATAGGGTGCAGGATTGCGCTCAGGCTGTACTTGAGGAATTCAGGATGAATCCCGTCTCCCCCCGGTGCCTTTCCGTTCTTGAACCTTTTCACAGCCGATTTTATCTCGGTGTGCGTGGGCGGGCAATCGGAAATATCGGTCGCTCGGGGAATGTCCAAAAGTAAAGCTTCCGCAGATATGTCAAAGGGATCCAAAGGGGGTGGGCGGTTCAGCACTCCGCAGAAATGATTCTTCCAAATCTTCTTGACACATTCTGCGTCAGACTCTATTGCTCCACTGGGACCACGAATGGCTCCGGGAGTCGGTGGTCGCCTGCCGCAGACTTCACGGGTGATTCAGAAGAGTTTCCTGCTGTCATTTCTGCTTGCTGCCTCCTCTGCCGCTTCAATTTGCCGGTTCATAAAATTGCGCTTGTCCAACCGCACGGATCGTTTGACTACCCTGTCTTGGGTATGGTAGTCAGTCCGGCGGTCCTCGGTTCGGTCGGGGTCTGTCTCCTCGTCTCTCAGGGCTTTCAGCCTGGCTCGTTTTCCAATTTCAGTCCACGTTTCGTCAGACATCCACTTTGGCTGCCCGGCACCATAGAGCGAAATAACTTGCTGAAGGCACAGGACCAGTTAACAAACACAAAACGTTCCTCTGCATCGTATCTTTCTGCTGTAAAAATATTGTGCGTCCAAACAGGATATTTGAGAAGATATTGTATCATTCAAAATATACATAATGGGTCAATTCCTCATGCATCTCAAAACATACATAAATGGACATACTCGTAGAATATCCTTACACTAAACTGACTAAACCATCAATATGTAATAATCACTCATTTTTCAATGTCACACTCAATAAAATATTTCAACACTCATGTGCTCTACAAGCTGTCTGATGAACCCGAAGTCGTCAAATTTATCAGAACCCAATGTCGTGACATATATTGCAAAATTGTAGATGAACAAAATCCTAATGTTTAATTATCCAGAAAGAAAATGAAGTGCAGGAAAATCATGACTTCAGTGGCTTGATAGCCTACAAGGAGATCTCCGAGTGCTGGGAGTGATTAACTGGAAAAAGAGAGCGGAGGACTAAGCAGAGTACAAGAGTCTCCTTGAGGCAGCCAAGATCTATCGCAGGCTATCATAATGGTTACATGTAAATTGTATGTATTACATTTCACCGTAGCACAGTTCACCGTGAGCTTTCTTATCGGAAAGAGATGGCCGTATACTACACGGTCATCTCTATAAATAGCACTGCGATGAAAAAATTATGCATTGTTCGTGGAGCATTGCTGACAATAATGTTCCAATTTTATTAGAGCCAAACCTAACCTAACCTAACAAATAATCCAGTATATCAGCTGTTTTCAAAATTTGTTTGCCGCTGGCTTCCTGTAAACCGACAAGAACTGTGTTTTATTTAGACATGATTTTTATGTCAGTACTATACGACCCGAAGAGGTTGGACGGGCTTTAATATACGACCATATATTTCCGATACAACATTTCACGGTGAAGTGTGATACGGTGAACTGCATACGTACAAATTTCTGAACACGATAATAATAGGGCATAATTTATTGAAATATAATACCGCCGATTGGGATCTCCGCCATATTGGAGAATGATCCTTGTGATCTCTTCCGATGACGTAATGGGCTCTATCCCGACAGCCAGGTGCAAGATACTTATACCTTCGTTTGGTAATACTTCATTTGGATCGTTTATTTGTAAAAGCATCTCAATGTCCCTGCAAATAAATCAGAAGTAACTTGAGTTTTAAAGCATAACTGTTTAACAATTTTATGGGGGGCAAACAAGAGGCAGGCTGCATAAAAAATCGTCTCGCGTTAGCCTCATTATTATGTGCAATAGCATCTACCCCAATCCAAAGAGACTGTCACAATATTGAGTGTTGACAGTTTTAAATATCTGAGGAGGCACATCACAGGGGGTGGTGCTTCACAAAGAAAGCTCACTCGAGCAGCATTCGGGTCAATCAGGAATGTCTGAACAGCTGTAATCGGTTAAAACCAAATGACGACTGCATTATGACAGTGCTGATTTATTGTAGCAAGTCACGGCACATTATGAAGAAATCAAGGCCGACGATATTCATACCATGGCACTGAATTACGAATTACGATGGTAGTGCTTATCTATAGTTATTGATTATCTCAGAAAGCAATGCAGTTACCTATTCGCAAGAAATGAAGATTATCGATAGAATATTGTCACCTCAATAATACAACTAGATAACTCTGATTTGGTCATCGTTGGGAAAATGAAATTTAAACTTTACTTGATTAAAATCTAGGCTATAATTATTATTTAAAATAAAAATAGAAAATTATGCTTGTCTAATTGGGAACAATTAAATAATGTTCAATTGTATGAAAAAATATTGTAGATAATAATATACTATTTATTTTTATTCATTTATTGCATTTGTGGTTTTAACCGGATGGCTGCCAATAATGTCTTAAGATGCGAACTTTTCCGTGAACGGAACGCCGCTCATACAAAAATGACATCTTTGGATGTACCGCTTTAAACGGGATTTTACTAACGTAAATCAATTATTAGATACAAATCATAAACATGTTAATTTTGTTATTATGGATAGATGGCGGAAACAATCAACGCACTCTTCATTTCTTTTGTAAGTTTTTATAAATAAACTTTAATACATATTTTATTTTTGCAATAAAATTCGCGGCGTGCAAGGTACCGCCATACATATACCTACCGGCAGTTAAAACTTTTAACTGCCAGTAGGTATATGGATGTTATCTAATATTTTCAAAGACAAAATTAATACAGTTCCTATTAGCTTCTGACTTAACCTAGTTTTAGCATTTCGTAGAGAAGGAAATGTAGAATCATATTCAATAGCTATCTCAAAAACAGTGAAAATCAAGTTAGCTAGTTGATGATATAATATGCAGCAGTCACCATTTTAGACAAACAGTTTACCATATTGTATTCGAAGTATAAACAATAATATCTAGCACTACCCTCGAAGTTTACAGTTTCGTGTAACGGCCTGAGTATAATAGTGGACTTTGGGAGAAGTGCAACCATATGCTGAGTTTCAGGAACAGATTTGTGCAACAGACACAGTGTGCTTTGGTATGACTTTGTCTGTAACATTAAGATAAGAAAGCTGACCATGTAGCTTCATGCTACATCCAAGGTGAAGACATGTTGGACCTGGCTCAACATGCTACAGATGACTGAAAAATATCTAGCATGCCTTTTTTGAAGCTACACAGGTTCCTGCGTCCTGAAAAGATACTAAATATTATCCTCGGTATGTATACGGCAGGGAAGGGGGAAAGGGAAAGTGAAGATATTATGATAATTTTATAGTACTCCTGCAGAGATCGAAGTCTTTTGAGACGAAAAACCAAACCAAAACCCAACAACCTACTGTAATCCAAAAATAAGTATAGATTGTGTTATGTTTTGGTTTGAATTTTCGTTTCAAAACACCTTAACCAAAATGATGATATGGAGTACTAGAATATTACCGAAGATATTATGGAGAGAAAGGTACTTAGCTGATTAATAATAATCCTGTTTAATAATTTAATTAAACAATAAATATTCAAATTCAAAAAAAAAAAAAAATAACAAAAATTATTAGTATAAGAATCTACTGAAAAATCAGTGCTAGTACATAGGATAAGTATAACTTCATATAATCAAACATTAAAATGTATTTCAAAGAATTAATTAATTTAATAACGCACATAGGTAGAATTCTAATAAAACTTACTCTACGTTTCGGTTGATAATGCTTTCATACATAGAATGAGCTAAATCGGCTTTGAAATCCATTTTAATGAGAAACAAATGAAAACTGTAGGTTGTCAAGATGAACACTTTCAGATAAAGAATTATTCATAGTTTATTCAAACACTTCACATTCAATTTTGGGCGATAAAATCGCTAAAATAGAAAAAAACACACTGTAACAACAAAACGTCAAAAATTCAAACATTTTGATCCATCTTTCGATCTTTCAAACTTTTAATAAAAATATTGCCATATACTTCTTTTTTTACCCAAACTAATTTGTCTAGGTAAGGTATACTTGTGTAAATGCGTGATACTTGTCCACATATTATTATCGATCATTCAATGCAAAAGAATTAGGTACATCCCAAAGAGATTAGACTCTGGTACATCCACATTTTTAACGTTTTTTAATTGTTAATTACTGCACTTTTATTTAAATTATTTTCAATAAAAATTGAGATAGGTAAAAAAAAATTATAGCCTCATTTTAGCATAATTTGTGGTCTTTTTGCATTATCAATGACTTCAATATAATATTACTTATATTGAAATTTTTATCACAGTGGATTATCGCAATTACTAGGTATATTATTAGGTACTGGTGGAATGGAATTAGATTAGCAGTGAATTTATATAGACCGATGATGCTAATGATTTAAATGTGTCGGTATAATTATCATCAATTATATTTGAACGACTTTTAAATATTTAAGTTATATTATTACCTATCTAATTAAATTAAAATATTTTTTATTGGTTTAAAAAAATCAATTTTATTGTTCACAGCCAAAATATTAAAAAATATTGGAACGTAGGTATGTCATAATTAATTATTATTGAATATAATTGAAATGTATTGATCAGTGGGTCTATTCTGTACTTATAGACCGCTAAAGTGATAAATATTATCAAACTTAGGATAGGTTTGTATCAAAGTGTTGGCACTTATTGTAACAATTACAATACGTTAGTTGTAATTGTTGCAATAAGCGCTACATTTTGACAGTACCTCTCTTGCTGCTGATAGCTATCCCTAAATTAAAAGAGAAAAAAAACTACTAACTAATGTACATACTGTGGTGACTTGCATCTCGACACCTCCTACGTATAATATTGTAACTAACAAAATGACGTTTTTCACTTTTTTTCATTTTTCGTATCCATAGTATGTATTACATATCGAGTGCTTAAAGTCAGACGTTATCTACAAAAAAATTTTTTTTTTTTTGACATAACGTTATTTTACATTTACGGTTACATGATAGTCAAACAACGTTATGTCAATCTTTTCTAATTTCTTATTAAATCGTCAGTAAAGTTTAACGCTAACTACATAAGTTTCCCTTGTTTTCATATTTTTTTAAAACTATCCCTATAAATTTTAACATCATCATAAGCAAGATAAATGTACAATACACAATAAATTATAAAATATTAACATTATGTTTTAAATAAATATTTCCCTTGTTGAGTTACAAGAATCTAAAATAACAATTTTTGGCTCTCCTGTAAAGTTGCACTTTTGTAGATAGTGTTGTTTGACACTAAGCCCTCGATATGATGCCATTTACAGAATTTCAAAATTCGTATTATAAGTGCGATTTTCAAGCATTGCATATTATTGTATCTCAAATTTCTTGAAATTTTTCCGACGTGAAGTATGGTAACGTATTTAGCAATACTATACGCGGGAAACGCGCGGAGATCTTGCCGCGCGGGTGTATTGTTACTGCTAATTACGATACTTCACTTTGGACGGGAGGTGACACACCGCTATTACTGTGAACTTTCGGTTATATTGTATTTTTGTATGGTTTGGTAAATATTAAATTCCATAATGAAGAGATCTAGACAATGTCAACAAATATTGCGCAATATATCCGCCCCTACAGGACTTTAGTGTCAAGAATACAAAAATTGATAGAAAATCTATGCGTGCACAAAAATGTGTGGTTAGGCCAGATGGGACAATTAATAGTACAGCGTATAATATTATAGAAACGGATAATAATAGTGAAACAACAATGGACGAAATAAATTCTACCCAGGGAAACTGTGACTTTAGGATTCAAGGTAAGTTAATATTTTTAATCTTTTTAGGGATCAAGCAAACTTTACTTAGATGGCGACCTGGATTTTACCCATTTATTTAAACTATATAATGAATGGTATGAACCCATCATATACACACATAAAGCTCAAACAGAAAGGCAGTATCAATTATTATTTATAATCAATGAAAATTTTAAATTGTGTTGTGTCACTATGTCCCTAAAAAGGACCAGTGTGACCAATGTCACATTTTCAAAAACTTACAAGTCCGAGTAGCATCCACGGAGCAACTCCCAGTTTATGGCAAGAGCCTTGCTCATCAGCTATAGCTCGTCAGTTAAGATTATTTGATAAACATGATGTTCAATTATTACACGGCAAAATTGTATCTGCGAATTTTGACTTCCAAAAAATTTTGAATGCCCTTCACGGAAATTTGAGTAAGTACATTTTATTATAAACGTAAATTATCAGTTTGAAATTTCACAGTTTTTCAATTTACACAAAAGGTAGCTACATGATACATATAGCAGGAAGCTGAAGGCAAACGAGGTGCAAATGAAGACTCAAGTTGCTTACTTATTGTGGTCTATAAGCAAAAGAATTCAGGTTTTGCTCTAACATATAGGCCAGAACAGAAATCGCATTGTTTATGACTTTAACATGACTGTATTTGGTCCATAAATACAATGTTAATGTAAAGCACACATTTTTGGAAAGGGGACGTACGCAAAATGAAGAGGACTGCGTTCAAGCTCTGATTGAAAGATGTTCGACAAACAAACAAATTTTTGCACCTCCAGAATGGTACTGTTTAGTTGGATGGACAAAACAAGAAGGAAAACCTGAGGATGTGGTAGAGATCAATCACATAGCATGTTTGATTTCAGAGCTCTATTAAATTATCATATATGGACTAATACAAATTAATATAAATCACAATAATCCGTTTAAGATTAATTAAAAGTGCGACTTGTCCAGCACTGTCTACTCGACCATGGTCGTGAAAAGTAACACACAGCACACGCAACGAGAAACTTCATTTTCGGTAAAGGTTCTTTATTCACAAATATTGCCGATTCCAAAAGGAGCGTTACCTTGAGTTTTTCAGTAATTTTATACCTGTTAATACCTACCACTGAAATTCCACCAGCAGTTTCTGAGGAAGATTGATTTTATTATTTGTAAATACGAACACCTATAGCAAATTGTGTTTTTGTAGGATGAAAATAAAATCAGCTTAATAATTAATATGTCAGTGTAAAAAATCTCTTTTCGGTTGTATGATTTAAATTGTGCATGCTTCTTTTTTCGCATCATATAATTGAAAATTAATTCCAAACTAAAAATATAGTTGCAGAATGATTTCTTTTTCAGTTTCATTTATATTTTAACCTGAAGTGCACCCTTCCACTTAATCACCCATTGTTATTCTCTTGTCTGATTTTCCTTTGATATTTGATATATTATTTAACCAAAAACATTGGTTTAAAGTGATTGTAATTTTTCTTTTTTGCTTTTAATTATATTTCAATATTTACATACTTCCTTAAATTGGTTTTTTGATTGAAATTATTTCTTCTCTGTTTTTTTCTGTATGTTTAATTTTTATCATGTCATGAAAGTCTTAAATTTATTTAATGTTTTATTAAATGACAATAAAAGCAATTTTATATACAGTATTTTTTCCAACCTACCTATCTGACGACCCATACCATAACTTATAATTATTGTTATTACCGAATTATGATTTTAAATACGCAAAAAATCCTAGGTGAAGGATTGTATCTAACATGTACAATATATTTCACCAAAACCATGACGACGTAAATTATGATAAGTATCACATACAATTAAATGCATGTAAGAGGTTCCGCCGTAAACTATTGTATGTGGTTTATACAATGTTTCGAACAAATTCTTTTCCGCACTATAATGTTGTAACTGCATTTTCTGATTAACCACAGAAAATATTAGATATCCTTTAATGCAAAACAAATTTATTTATAATTTACAATTAACATCCCAAATTTGGTGCAAAACATTCAAAAGGTCAACTTACACCAAGCTTTTGTATCTTTAAACCGCTCTCCTGTAAAGTTGCGATTTTGAAGTTACAATACTCTACGTAGGAGGTGTCGATCTTAAAGAACATAATTTTATGCTTCAGTGGGTCTATTCTATACCTATCGACCGCTAAAGTGATAAAGTGATAAATATTATCAAACTTAGGGTAGGTTTGTATCAAAATATTAGCACCCATCTTACTGCTGTTAAAATAAAGCACTTATTGCAACAATAAAAACCAACTTCGTGTAATTGTTACAATAAGTGCTAATATTTTGATACAAGCCTACCCTAAGTTTGATACTATTTATCACTTTGGCGTTCGATAAGTATAGAATATACCCACAGGTGATCATATTCAACTCAAAACTGCCCTTTAGGTGACTTTTACCTGAACGATGACAATTTATATTTTTTTTTCTTTCCAAAATTATATAATATTTACTACTACTACTTCACCGTTCGATCCTGAAAGGATCATACGGGCCTCCACAAAGTGGAGGTTGCATGTTGTATTAACAGATTTTTTTATGTAAAATGGATTTAGCCATTTGCTCAACCTATTAGGTCCATACTTAGACTCAAAATACAAATTTAAAAACAATAAGTGTATTTGCAAACAATAAGACCCAGGATTCGAGCCTGGGAGCCACGACATTATAAGTCGACACTTAAGTGGCTCGGCCATCGTGGACGTTTTAACAAGAGTGAATTGTGATTGTAATTAATATTAAACTGACATGTAAGAACTTTTAATTTAGAGTTTAATAAATAATATAACTTGTTATTAAGTTTTTCCGGTTTATCTCAAAACTGAATTAATGTGACCATGATCTTTCTTTCCGCCTACCCTTCAAATACATTTGACCGGAAAAGTTTAGTGTGCACTATGTCAGATCATAACAGCCTACCTTCACCCTTCACCACTGATGTGTAGTCATGCAACAGCATCCATGATTCTCCATAACTCTCGACACAGATTTTCCATCGGCAAAAGTTTCCATCAGTGATACAATCTTACCTAAACTTTTTACAGCTATTCTTGAAAATGTGTTCAGATAACTTGATTGGGAACAATATCAACTGGGTCACACCTCCTTAATGCTACTCTCTTTATACTGTTTATATTCTAATATTACTTTTATTTCTTTGTTTTTTTAATATTGTTTAATACTTTTTTTTTCATGTCATGTTGTGAACGTCTTGAATTACAGTCGAACATGGTTATTACAAGGAAGATGGGACCGACTGAATTTGCTCATTATAAACTTTACTCATTATATCAGAGAATATAAATGAGCCGTCACATAACATAAAAAGTCGCAATTCAAACAAAAATACACAATTAGAATTTTTCACCGAAACAAACATGGCATTCATAAACTACAAAAGAAGTTGTTCATTGTAATGAACGCTGGTAGGTACCTACCTACTGACTTCACAAACCTTGGATTTTTTACATGCAATTTTAACCATATGCGTGGATACTTTTACAATATTGTCGGCGAAAATACCAATTAGGTAGGTACTTAGACAATTAGCTAGTGTCATTTACGCAATCCGATCCCGGCGGCATCCTGTCTGATCGGATTTTATTGCTTAGGGTCGAAATGTTTTTAAACAATCGACACATTTAACAGTTTTAAGAAAATTTTTGACGATGTTTTAGCTCGGTATAACCGATAATTAGCTCGTTATAAAAGTGAATAAATGTATGGAGGAAATCATAAACTAAAATGTCAACGAAAGTTTCCTCGTTACATCCGAGATCTCGCTATCTCCGTGATCGTAATAACCGAGTTCGACTGTATTTATAATTTCTAAAGTTATGTAAATATCTTTCAATAGATATTTTTATTGGTTCTACAATCTGATGTGGATCTTAGCCTGCTCACGAAGGGGTTTCCAGTTTTTTTTGATAAGAACACTTTTTCAACATGTTCAAACACATATTGGAAAACATCTTGTCAATTTTCCAGACCTGAGATTCGAATTAATTCATAAATGGACATTGGCTCATCGCATATTATGACAGCTAGTTAATAAAAAAAAGTAATTTGCCATACCTGATCATAAGTGGAGCATATTATAGACCTCTACGGAGTTCAGATTTTATTAACAGATTTTTTTTCCACTGAATAGTTGTTAGCCATTCACCCAACTTATTAGCACTGGATCAAATACATATTGAAAAAACAACAAACATTTGTTGACCAGCTGCACCCAGCTTTATTTTTATGAGGTTATTTATTTAACAATAACAATAAGAATTATCGAGTTCTTCAAGGCTGCGACCCACAGCTTTGTATTTATATAAAGACAACCGATCTACGCCAACATAGGCAACGAAGGCAACCACTAATCACAGGAAGTGTAGTCCAGGTGTACATTTACTTCAGGGACGGTTCAGACAAGGAGATATTACAGAGCGAGGCGGGCAGGTATCGCAGATTAAGGGGCATACGACACTTCTGCACCAGCCTGTGTAATATCCTCACGTCCAAGTCATTCCTGAAATGTAATCTTAAATTGGTCCATTGCGGAGGCTGACAGGAACAAGTAACAGGAAATTAGGGAGGGGTGTAAAAAATAAAACAGAAAATCAGCATGAGAAATAATCAATCGATTATTCCAATTTTAATAATTTCTAAGAAAAAAAAATCCAAATTGTTAATTATTATTATTATTATTACATTTAAAAAATACACAATCAATATATATTTTTTTGTTTTTCAATGGGAAAAAAAATTATGAACATAAATTCATAAATTATTAATAATTCAGTCTACAGAATTGATAAACTATGACTGTTTGAGTGTTTCTTTTAAGCGTTTAATTACACTATTTACAACACAAATGCGAGACACTGCCAACATACAACTCACCTCAGCGGGTTAATAATTTATGTTACAACATGTCATGGTAAATTTATCGATAATAAAAAAAAATGTGGCAACACTGTTGTTTCAGAGCAACTGGATTTCAAATTTGGAACTAAATTCAAAATGGCTGCCTATAGTAGCCATCTTATGATAGACCAGCAACAATAGAGTATGTACATTCAAAATGGAGGTTTCTTTTATCATTTGCCTTGACTCATAGGTTGAGCAAGTGGCTGACTCTGTGGACGCCCATATGATCTTATTAGGATCGGACATGGTCAAAAGAAAAGAAATCAAACCATCATAGAGGAGATAGTTTTTAAAGTCATGTTACCCTTGCCTAAACCAAACCATAATGGATAAAAAATACTCTTCTATCTATAAAATATCTTTGATATAATGGCATAATTTTAGATATTTATAGATAGTTTACGCAGGGTTTAATTGAATTTTAAAAACTAACCAACACCATCTACAATTTGTAATCTTAGTTTAATCTCATTAGGATTGGACATGGTCGGAGTGATTCTAAAATTTTATTTATTTGTTTTAATCACTCTAAATGTGCCTGATACAAATAATTTTTTTTACACGTTTTATGAAGATATAGTAATTATTTATAGGTTAGATCACATCATTTCTGTGAAGATAGAATCTCTCCAACGAGTTTTTGCTGACGTTATAGACGTTATAAGTTAAGCTAAGTCAGCCATTTCGCAGTTCACAACAGTCACAGTCAGCTCCGCTACTCAGCGGTGTCGCCAGAAACGATAATTAAAAATAATAATAATAAAAAAAAAATTGGGCACGTGGTGCGGTATTTATTTTTGTTTTACGAAAAAATAAACCGCAATGTCTCTTTCAACTTAACACTTACAGGATATTACAACACTGAATTGTTCGTGCACGCTAAATACCTCAAATACACCACACCCAGAAATATTACATTATAAATATTTTCATTATAAACATTGTTTTTGCTTTCTTGGAATGCTGCGGATATAAAACTCTATGAGGCGGGGGAGTTATTCATTCAACATTTTTTCTTTTTTTTTCTTCTTTTAATTCGAATACATTTGCACTACATTGTTTTGATCTCTTGTAATAAGTAATATTTCTAGTTACAAACCAAGTTTATTACACATCGATATAATAGTTACAATCTGTCGAGTCGCCGAGAATCTTTCTGCTTTCACTTGTGATAGAATATTAAATACAACAGACTCGTGTGTCGTTTTGAAGCGATATTATTACAAAGGGATCGTCGTATCACTAATCGAGTTGAGGAGAGTTTTAGATTTACATAATATTATTATATTAATATTAATAAGCGTACAGGGTTTTGTCGAAGTAACAACAATAATCGGTCGATAGAATAGGTACGACATAAAAAAATGTATCACATTCATAGACCTATCGGGGAAATCGCCAAGTGATCCACCGGGCGATTTCCGTTACAAAAATTTCCAACTCCGAGCTGCGGATAATTTCTTCAACACGTTTTTTCACCACGATTCTGAAAATACAATTCTTCGAAATTCATTTTTTAAAAAATACAAACATTCGACATAAAAAAAAATACAAAATTATTCAAAAATATCTAATTTAACTATCAAAGTTACATTTACAATTTACATGAAAACAGAAATGCAGTTTGAAGCAAAAAATATAAGACAAACACTATTTATTTGTATGTGAAAATGATGTACTTATATAATAGTAATTTTTTTTAAATCTATTGTCTATGAGATTTCAACATTATTATTTTGATGATGCATATAATAGGTCAGTGTAATCCTTTTATAAGATTTTATTTTCTCGAAAATTATATTTCATTTCGAAAGATTGTAGGTATTTTCGAAAAAAAAGATTTTTCAAAATCGGTCTATGCCTGATCGGCGTGCACCATTATCCGACATAGACGTTCCAGAAGTGGTAAAATTTGAATAAGTAACCTCAGCTGGCCCCGCGTGTTCGGTTAATGCAACGGCACATACTGCTACGCGGGCTCTCGGAGGCGACCCCGTCCCGAATTGCCAATACGGCCGCTGTATCGATCGGCCGATGCGGGGGGCATTCGTCGAGGACGACGCGCGAGACTCGGCGGCTTCACTTTGGCGGGAATGAATTAACAACCGTGACCGCGGCTGCTTGCTGACTAGCTATGACGGCCGCTGCAACACAAACAGCCCTCTGTTAGAACTTTCAGTCTTCAGTTTTTAAACCCCATTCATTTAAACTTCGAACCGATTACAAGAATTTATAAACTTCCACGGAGACATTCATTAATCAATCCGGCATTTATATTTAATAAAACTCCATTAGAATAGTTTTGGAAACGGCTTTCGTTTAATATGATAGGTTTCGCAATTTTGACGTACACAAACTAATAAGAGACACGACTCCTACATAGCTTTGATGGCACAATAAAATTAAGAAGTAGAATAATAATTTTTGAAGTAACAAATTACTGAAATAAGAATTATCAAATTTACAAATTAATGCAGTGTTACAATCACTCATTGCAAGTTTGGATAGCCTTTCAAGTGAGACAAATTCACAATTACATTTAGAAAGAAAGAGTGTTTATTCACGTCTATCATGTAATTTTGTAATCGGTTTGAATGTCCAATCGAGCACCCTCAGTCAACTGAATCAAATCATTCTTTAAGTTAATATTTAAAAGCCATCATATTGAGTGTCACTATAATAGGATGAAGAATTACAGTATGAATTAACTGAAATTCAGGTCTTTGTGTCGTTATGTCCAAGCAAAAACCTTTGTCGGTTTTAACGATAAACCTCTGCAAAAATAGTCACTTACGACTTTACATCTTACATGTAACCCTATAACTCTAGTTAATCCTTATAATCTGCTTATTTTATCAAAACATTTATTAACCTAGACTCATCCCTTTCATAATATTCAATCTTCTCTCTTTTGCTTTGCACAAAAATTCAAAGAAGCAAAAATTAAGTTTGAATTACTTCCTTGTTTCTAGCATAGATTAGAATCAGTTTAAAAAATAATCACGCTGCCTGATTTTAAATTTAAGATCAGCGGCACAATGTGGCATGGAAAGCTGCATATTGGACATAAGGCGGAAAGATCGTAGGAAAAATCGATGAATAAAGAAATGGACAGGAGTACAAGATGTGATATGGGTAGCCAATCTAATGAAATGGCAATAACACTGAACTAGTAGATAACTCTTGGACAAATGCAGTCACATGGTGGTATCCAAAGGGCACTTTACCCTTAAAAGCCACTAGATAGATCGTAGGACAAAAAAATTGTTGCTAGTAGTATAAAAACATAATAGCTAGCTATAATTTTACAAATGTGGCTTTTAACTGAGGCAATCAATATCTCATGTACACTCCCTTAAAAGTTTGTGTCTGCAAAAATGCACAGTTTAAAGGGAACAATGATCGAAGGTGTGAAAAGGAGGCCAAACATGTCGCTCATGAATTAGATAACCACTGGACGAACACTGTCATACAGTGGTACTAAGCAGCGCTGAACAATTTGAGGGCCACTCTAGGAAGTGAGAAGAATAAAAGGAGCAAGGTTAAGTTTTTATCAACCATTGGATCGACCCTGACTGATTTTAATCTATGATAAAGATGTGGAAGTAACTCAAAAAATAACATTTTCTTCATCACGATCCGTTTCTTCGAAGTAGAAGTAACAAGATCGATTCCATTCACAGAACCGGCGCATTTGACATACTTATTACATAATGAATAATCGAAAGGCAGTATCTTTAACACATTTTGTAACTCTTAGGTTCGATCTAACTAGAAAGTACGGTTAGATGGACTTACGGACGATTAAAAAAGTGACATTATCATAGGAAGACTTAAACGTTAACAATCATACTTAGTGCTTTTATTTTAAAAAATAAATTATCATATTATTATTACGGAGAGATGTTGATTCTATAAAAAATTACTAAATTTAGAGGTTAGCCGCTGATTTTTTATCACAGAAAAAGATTTTTTTTATTGAATGTATCGTAAAAAGGAAGTTTAATTTTAATGAAGCATCGTAACGTGGTGAGAATTAATATACATATTTTATAAACGTAAGGTTTTCTTTCAGTCTAAAGGATTCGTCACACTCGAGCAGCCATATATGGTGATTCGGTGACTTTTAAAACTCATAAGGACATTAATTGTCAGCGATTACGAGAAGTTACATGTATTTGAGGGTAGAATGTTGTAAAAGAGCTTTTACAAAATCGCTACAATCAGACTGACGTCATCAAATTTATCCAACTTGATCCAACCAGCTTGACTGACATGCACGTAGAAGCAACAACAGAAGGAGAGCAGTAGAGCGAATACAATGACGGATTCTGCTTAAGGTAGTCAAGATCTATCCTGGGTTTTGCGCTAGGAAAGACAAAGAACTGACAATACATCGATATTAAGTGTTTTCATGATAGTTATGAATAAATGTTAGTATCAAAGAAAAAAACTAGCATAAAAGTTTGTCAATTTTTTTTGATATGCTAACATTCATCGATTGGAAACGATCAAGCTCAGAGACTGCTTTCAGGTGAAATGACAAAAGGTAATTTTAATGATGTAACAACAATTACATGTTTCAGATAAAACATTGACAATACATCATTGCGAATCTAAGGCTTTCACATCTAAACTAGCCTTGTCGGTCTTGCGTATAAAGACCGCACCGCGCACATCTACATAGCGACAGTCGCATGTAACCTTTGAAAAGTATAGATATTTGGATATGGCGATCGGCGAGCCAGTATTGGGATGACCAATTCGCAGATGTTTGTATGCGTCCTGGCGTCTTCGACTCGCAGCCTGAGAAGCTTGTTGAATGCAACGGTAGATGTTTTTTTCAAACGACTTTGGCAACGTGACAAGTTGCAGGCGAGACGAGTTTTGATGTGAGAGCCGGATTAGAAGGTTTAGATATTGATTGAGTCGGTCTGTGATGTATTGTAACGTTCTTTGAACAAACTGTCAAATCAAGGACTGTAAATCCTCAAAAAGTCAGATGCAGCAATTAGGTTAAATAAATCAAAGAGTCTCCTCCACCAAGGAATGCAGATGACAGAATAAAACTGACAGTATTTTCAGTAAGATAGCTCGGTTCTGTCACATCTTTTGTTCACGAGATCACATCACCTTAAATGCTGTCAAGTGTAACACCGCACTAAAGTTACTAACGCTCTATTGATATTTTAAACTAAATAAATGCCTTATTACAAGAACCCGTAGACACCATTTTGTGCATTAATTAAATGTATGAATTTATTTATTTATTTATTAATATTATTAATATATACCGAGGAGTCATATTTAGTTAAGCATGTAAAAAAGGGCACAATGAAAGCAGAAATTAGCGTGTGCTCCATCTTCAATGGCATCCTCTACGACACGTCTTATAGTATTAACAAAACCGGAAATCATAACTATTTAACGTATGTACTTATTAACATTTCAAAATATACAAATAAGGATAGTTCAGTTTTTGAAACATGCAAATCAAATTGACAAAAAAAGTGAAAACATTTCTTCTAAAAATTTTAAGTACAAAAATATTGATACAACTCAAGAATTGAAACGCTTAATTTCAAAAACTGCTAAAACGGCTCAACTGATATTTATTTACAATCGATTTAAGATCCAATATTCAAAATAATCTAAATCGAGACTTAATTTCAAAATACGTTAAAATATTCCAAATGTCCATTTCAAGTGCCAAAGTACAAAGTAACAGTTTTCTATAAATTAGTTGAGGCAGTTAATTCATCAGATAATGTGATAAGTGAATTTAAAAAAAATTTGGAAACATCACTAGTGCTATTTTTAAACACCCAATGAGGGTTTATCGTACAGGAAGAATGTACCCTGCCAGAGTCTCAGGCATCCGCGTAGCCAGAACCCTCGCCACTACGAGCAAGTACAAACACAAATAAAAATAAATTGTTCGACAAGAAATATATTGATTGTAATAACAGATTTTTGTTTTTATGAGAAATGGATGTTAGCCACTCGCCCAACCTATTAGGTCCATACTCTGACTCAAACACAAATTGAAAAACAATTTGTGTATTTGCCAGACCTAGGATTCGAACCTGGGACCCATGACATTATAGAGTTAAGCCGCTCGGCTCTTACTAGGATTCGCATGCTCAAAAAAAAAAAAATGTTGATTGTTTTAGCCATTTTTAAAATTCAGCATTTCAATTCAAAATATTATCTCTAAAATAACCAAGTAATATAAGAAACCGAACTGCGTATTGAGAATAAAAAAACATATGTACATTTTTTTTTATATAAAAGGAAAAGAAAACATTTTTATCACAGATTTGTCTAAAACACCTAAAAAAATTATGACTTAAGATAGCACAAATACTGCTTAATTTGATTTTTTGTTCACGATTACTAAAAAATAAGTCTTAATATATAAGCATTGATTTACAATTACATCTATAAATTCTATCGTACATGTTAATTCATATTATGCGTCTCACTTCACACTAAATTCACTTTTAATTAGATTTACGACAATGTCTAAACTCGCAACGGCCAGTAGATAATTTCTAACCACCAATATGGTGTACAAAGATAAGCGACAGCTTTTCCGCTACAATTATAGTGAATGCAATTCAGCACTAACCTGGAATCGTGATCGTACCGAGACGTGTCAATGATTATAATTAAATATTTCTTTCGCAGAAATAAAATGTCACTGTCATTAAAATTCCTTAAAATACTAAATGTTTTTATTATTTTTTAAGTGTCTAGTCATCAACACTTTTGCACCTTGCCCCCTTTGCATCGTAAATCTTTTGAAAACATTTTAAAGCCAATTAAATTCATTATTATATTGAAATCTTTTCGATAGATTCTTCAACATTGTCAAAAAATCAAAGTCATACGACATACGATTTGATCGAACCGAACTGCAAATTTTATGTATTCACTTAATGTCTTTTACAGAATGCGGCCGCATGTTTTGTGATGTATTTTTTGACAGCGATTTGACTAAAATGATAAAAGATTTAGATTTCCAAAAGTGAACCTCATCCGAGTTGGCGACAATTCATCACGCTTTCCATTGAAAATGATTCTACAGATAGGCAAATATTTGAGCACAATGAATATTAACAGTTGGTGGAGACAATAGGTTAAGCAATTCATTAAGTCAACTGCTCCTGTCGAATTGAGACTACAAATTTAATGACTGCAAATTTCATTAATTTTATTTTTAAATATATATACAGATATTGAAAAGTAGCTATGGTACAAACTGGATTGTTTTTAGCATGTACATAATTGGTGTGAAACATTCTTAATTTCAATATTGGAATTATTATCATTTTGGAGCGGTGAATTGGGTGGAAACGTCGCCATCGGGTGAGGCCTTACGCTCTACCGGCGGGAGGTGCCGGAGCGGGGGCCGGGGGCAAGGGCTATTGTCATGGTCGCACGAGGGGCTTACCTCCGTAGGGGGCGGGATAAAGGGGGTAGCCGAGCCCCACGTGGGTGTGGTGGTGTGTGTGCACGTGCCGTTGCGGGGGAGGCGATCGGGACTCCTTTCCCGAAGCCGGAGACTCGGAGCTCGACGGTGACGGCTGGCTTCCCGGCTTGGCGGGGGGCGGAGGCGGGACCCCGCTTGGGGGACCTCCGGGGGCCACGCCGGGACTACTCCCGGGCCCCGGCGGAGCTTTGGGCGTGGGCGATTTCAGCGCTCGCTCCTGCAGCTCGTGGATCTTGTGAGAGGAGTAGTACTGCGAGGCGTGCTGCAGAAGGTCTATGGATTTCGGTGAAGGCGGAGGGCGACTGAGGTCCTCAGGGGCGTGGTAGCGCGGCATGGGACCCGGGTGGAGAAAGGGCCCCGGCACGTATGGTCCGGAAACTATATTCATCTGGCGATACGGATCGAAGGGCACTCCATAAGGCGACGGCTGCATGTACGGCGAGTGAAGATAATATTGAGAGGTGGGTGGCGGCGGAGGGCCTGTTGTCTCCATAGTGGGCTTCTGGCCCTCCTGCTTGATGATAGGCTTGATGTCCTCTTTAATGGAGGGCTTGGAGCCGTCTTCAGAAGGTTTCTGGTCCTTGCCAGAGGACATCTTTGACTGACCCTGGCTGGAGTGTGACTTGCCGGATGACTGCGGCGGCTGCTGTTGCATCTGCGGAGGCTTTCCTCCATCTTGATTCATGGAATTCTCTTTCCTCCGCTGTTGCTCCAGGGACATGTAGTATCTGGAAGTAGAAATAATATCACTCAATATCACGACGACAATTACAAATTCTGCATGACGAGATCGCTCAATAATGTGTTACCATTCCATATTCGGTACACGAAACTAGCTCACTCTAGCACTGTTCCACACTATAAATAGTGGGGTACGAACCCACCAACCAACTTGACAGTGGATTGAAATCAACGTCTAAATACATGTTAGTAATCGCAAGAGTGAAAACGTTTATCAAATAACGACTATTACTTAAACTTTACCCTGTGTTGAGCGTTTAAACATGCTCAAAAGATTAAATTGAGTCAAGTCATTTTGATGGATTATTTAATGAAATGTTTCATGCACATGTGACAAAAATTAAGTCTACGGCATTGCCAATTTAGCTTGCAAAAAACGCATCTGGCTCGTGGTGTTGTACTAGTGTTTTTTGATGACTCCAACAGCTTTAACGACGGATTCCGAGCGGTTTTAACCGCTCGGAGTCAATTTGTACTAGCTTTCAGAATATTCGCGGGATCCATTTTTCTGCAGTTGACTGAACCGTGTCAGAACCGAGCCTTATAGTAAATGGTATCATATAATTTAATGTGTGCTTATGTATATGTGACATCAGTTTGACGATTATCATGATTCCACTCTTCTATGTCGGTTTAGGGTTGAGCTGGATTATTTAATGTTTTGGTATATTATTCCGAACAATTATTCATCTAAAAGGTAATTCTCTGTTTTTCCTACAAGAAAGGATCTCTTGTCTTTAAACATGAAACGAAACATGAATGCCGTTGACACAATATAGGTATTTATCATCAATTTTGAAATATATTTCTGTTAAATATTTGGCATGATGTATAGACATTTTTTCGATTTTGGAATTTTTTTTTCGATACGCGAAAGGAAAGGTATTGACTTTGTTCTTGGTAGAATAAGTAATCTAGCATTTTTTCCTGCCAAATAGCTTGATTTCGTACCCCATCTGGCATGATGATAGTTGACAGTTGGCAACACTGCTAGGGACTGAATTTGTGAAAGTTGATAACCATTTAACTTTAATACATTAAAATATTTAAAATCAAGAACTGGTTAAAGAAAGATGTATAGCAAGTTACCTCCGCATGTCTTCTTCTTTCTGGTGGTGCTGAGCTTGCTGATGAGCCTGCTGGTGGAAGTGCTGCGCCTGTTGCTGCCTCTGGTATATGAAGGGGTGCATCTGCGATTTCATCTCTATGCTCTCCTTCAAGATCTGGTGATTCTCGTTGGGATGCTTGCTCTCCTTCAGCATGTCGGGTTTCAGCTTGGAGGTCTGCATGTGCTGGGGCTGCTGAGGGGAGGCAGGCGGAGGCTTGCCGTTGCTGTGCTCCGCGGGACTGGGGCTCTCTTTACTCCGCTCCCTTTCACGTTCCCTCTCCCTATCCTGCTGCTCTTTCATCCGGTCCTCCGGGAGTAACGAAATGGGAGCATAGTTCGGGTCCATATTGTAAGCGTACCCCGGCGGCATATAACCGTACGGGTAATAGTGCTGGGGTAACATCTTTTGAGGAGGCATGCTCTCCGGAGGGCCCTCTCTTTTGATTTCTTTCTCCGGCATCGGTTTACCATCGAGAGGTTTGCCGAGGTCGTCTTTGAGCTTGTTGGGATCGGGCGCCGGCTGATTGACCATGTACGGAGACTGCCCGTAGAATTGATACATTCCGTACGTCGGGGGTATGGAATGGGGTAAGGGCGGGACGCCATCCGGCTTTTTCTCGCCGGGGACTTTGATCTTGTCCGGCTCTGCGTCCATAGCCGGAGCTGTGTCGTCAGATATATCTGAATAGGCGGGACTCTGGACGTCGTCTCGGTTGGAAGTCTCCATTCCGAATGGAACCTGCTCCGGCGGATGCGGACTGCCCCCGGGTGACTTTCGGTTCTTGTTCTTTTTGAATCCTTGCGGTTTGGGGATCGACCGGGCGTCTTGTAGCTTTTTATCCTCGGCGGGCATGAGGGCGGCCGTGGGTTTGACTTTGAACTGCGGGTTCTGCGGGGAAGGGGGGAGACCTTTCTGGTGGGCGGGAGAGACGACGCCGTGCGGCAGGAGAGATCCGACGAGCGGCGCAGGTTGAGCAGAGTGCTGCGCGTGGTTGACGGGCGGCAGGACGGGGTGAGTCGCGTGAGGAACGTGCGTTGGGTGCGGGATCTGCGGAGGAGCGTGCTGCGGGGGCAACGCGGGGGGTGGCGTCACGTGGGTCTGAGGTATTTGCAAGGGGAATTGCTGCGGGAGAGGTTCCATGGGGCGCGCAACGACTGCGACGGGCGCAGCGATGGCCGCGACGGCTGGGATTGGAGTGATCATCGGAGGCGGTTTGTTGGCGAAGTTCGCCACGGGGAAATCCTCCTGCGGACCGAATCTGAGCACTCCCGGTTTGACGACAGCTGGTTTGGGTTCCGGCACCGCCGCCGCCGTCGGAATGACGGGGGGCACGACTGGCGGGAGAACAGCAATCGGAAGCGGCTGAGAAGGAATAATAGCGGGCGGTGGTTGCACCGTAGGTGGGACCGGAGAAGGTACTCGAGGTGCAATAACAGGGGTCGCAGTGACTTCCGGCCGCTCCTCCTTCTTGGGAGTGGCGGGCTCCTGAAGCTTTTCGGGCGATTTGACGGGTCCGGCGGGACTCGGCGCTTCGGCGTTGGACTCGTCGTTCTCTGACATGGAAGCGACATCTTTGGACTCATCCTCCTCGATGGCACCGTGCGCGTGCGACTGGTGGTATTTGAGGCCGTTGATGTGCTTGTATTTTTTGGAGCAGTTGGGCTCGGGGCACTCGAGGAGCGCGGGCGACGCCGGGGGGCTGGCGGGAACACGCCTTTTGACGGCGGGGGAATCCTCGTCCGGCGCCCGGGATTTTCGCTTTCCGGCAGGAGTGAGGAGGGCGACGGGCGGGGTTTCTGCTTTGGGTGCGGGCGGAGGCGAGGGTGCGTCTCTGACGGAAGATACCGCCCCGGGAGTCGCCGCGGTAGTTCCGGCGGCTCCTCTTCTTCCTTTGGCTCCCCCATTCCGCAGCTTGCTATGCACTGAAGAGCGGGTTTCTGTAAAGTTGCTCAGGTCGCCCCCAGGAGCGGCGGCTCGGCCTCTTTTTCCTCGGCCTTTAGGAGTTCGAGCGTCCAGCTCTTCGGTAGGAGAATCGCAAAATCTGCAAAAGGAATTTTTCGAAATTAATAATTCTGCATATTGGGTCAACAGAATAAAGAACGGTAGAAGAAACCCGATTCAATAATATAGGTACCTAGATATCATATATAATAGAAATAGTAAAATAGTTTATTATTATAAAATGATATCATAAAGGTAGGGCTACACTATAAGGAAGGACCCTTGGGATGTTTAACTGTTACAGTACTTAATGTCATGTAATTTATGCAACGTTTGCAGTAGTGTGGTTAAATTGATAGCTAGAGACAAATATTAGTATTTTTTCTAAGTTGAGGCATTGTAACATGGTAGCATTCAGGGAATTCAGAAATAATGGGAACTGAAATACCCAACGGGTAAGGAGAAGCAGGCAACCGATCTCGAGTAAGGAAGAATACGGGATAAATTTAAGCACGTGTCAAGAATACGTCATACGTCGTATACTGACAACTGCTCTCGGTTTATGCATTTACGCACATTTAATATTGGTGTATTACACACTATTGCACGTGCATAATGCGTGTTTCATTTTCGTTGGACACTCACAAATTCAAAACCCTGCATCAAAATGTAGTGTATTGAATATTGCCTATCGGAATTCTATTTATTATCAGCTGTTCTGTGGGTTTTTCACTCGAGCAGTCAATTGTATTGCATATTAAATGCACGTAATATTATATTGCCAAGTTTTTTTAAAATTCATAATTACTCATTAGAGTTATTTATATTGACCGCTGTTTCGGCTTATATCTTTGGATTTTATCAAAATGCTGAATCTATAATTAATAAGAAATATACCAACCTTGGTGGTGCCCAATCGTGTCTGGTGCAGTCCAGCAATGTCCCGACGTACGTCTTTCCTCGCCAAGTAACATTCACCACTAGTACACCTGAAACAAATAGGAAAAAACGCATTCATTAGTTATTATTTTATTTAAAATTAATATTATTTGGCATACTGTTTATTACATTGCAATAACTGAATAAGTCATTGATTTCCATAATTTACCAATGTTATATAAAGCGCCGGTCTATAGTGTCGAGGGTCCCAGGTGCGAATCCTGTGTCTGGTAAGTACACATATTGTTTTTCAATTTGTGTATGAGTCTGGACCTAGTAGGTTGAGCAAGTGGCTGACTTCCATTTCTCGTAAAAATATATATGTGAATACAAACCTCCACTCTGTGGAGGCCCATATATGATCTTATTAGGATCGGACATGGTTGAAAGAATAAATTAAGAATCGTCTCTACGTATATATGACGTGTGTAACCCAGTGTGTAGGTTCTTAATAATAAGGGTGACCAGATTTGGAAAATACGAATGCGGAACATTTTCGATGAAAATATTTTCAACGATTTAAAAAAATCATAGATGAGTTGGGATTTTCCCTTAAAAAATGTTACATTGTGTTCTATTCACTTTTAAATTTAAGAACAGAATTCTAAGATGTCACATTACTAAATAAGAAAGATGCCATGCAGCCCTGTCCGCTCAAATGAGCTCAACACTCAACAACACACAGTTGGGGTGGAGGACAAAGATACAATTATTACGAACTACACGCTTTTTGTACGAGGGCACGCACACTGTACATTCCATCAAATTGTGTATAATACACACGTTTACTGATCAAATAAACTCGAATGGTCGGGGGCGTGCCAAGCGGGAGTGTTAGGGGTGCGAAACACCCAGGCGGCACTATTCGGGGGCGGCAAAATTCCGAAGCAAAGTATTGTTAATAAATAATTTCATTACATAAATAATTGAAATATACTTTATTCTCTTACGTGAATTGAACCGTATGATGTTTGTATTTGAGACCATCAGGCCCAATGACAGTGCAATTAGTAATAGAAGTGAAACAATCACAAACACCCAGGTTTTCAAAAAATCCCATAAATGTTTTGCCAATTACCACTACAAAGCTACGTAAATGCGGGACATTTAAGTCATGTCGGGATTGTGGAACAAAAACTGAACATGTGTTATAAATACAAGACGTTTGGTCATCATATTTTTTGTGTTCATACATGGGAGTACATAATACCTAATATTTATTATACATGAATAAAACATTTTTAAAACATAAAGATATCGTCCTACTGTCTTCAGCGAAATGATTTGGTGGATCACCCCGCCCACATAGCGGAGAATAAATACATAAATGAGATGTGTCCTCTGTAATGTAGATGTTTGGGTTGAACCATTGATCCAGGACATCATAAAAGCTGGCGGGGCGGTTGCAGTAGAGCTGACAGAGGGCATTTATCTTTATGTTTTATCCGGGCACATTTGAATGATTTACTCGAATACTTTTTTATGGCTGTCCAATTCTTATTTTATTCAATGCCTATTTATCTGAGATCGTTTCCCCTCCCTACACATAAAGATGTATCCTTTTTATTGTGCTGTGATAGCACCATAGATAAACTATGTAATATTACATATTAAAGTGGGACGCATAAAGCGCGAATCAAATTGAGATGCATGTCGCCTACTGTCACGGCGACAAATTTAGTCTATGGTTTCGTCATTTTACAGTATATTTTGAACATCTCTGTAAATTCACTGAAGAATGACACTGATGAAGAGTGCCAACTATAATGTATTAGTAATTTGAATTATTATTAATTATTCTTGCTAATTTTAATTGATTTTAACAGTTTCTACGTGAGCGTACGTTCAAATTGATTGAGACATGACATTCATAGATAATATTTTGAACAGAACCCAACCTGCATACCATAGGATAATAGACAATATTCTTATAGAATAATTACAATATAAAAAGAACTTTGTATATACAACGTTTTTAAATTTTCTGTTGAATCATATAAACTTGACTTGACTAGCTTAAACGATCAAAAAAAAATGTACTTCATAGAAATACTGAATAAATATACTGGCATGTCATTTTGACCTTCATATTGATTTCCATAGTAACGCACGTATATATTAATATAAATAATTTAGTTGCTAGGACCCACTTAGCAACCAATAATAGTTTTACTTTTTACGGATTTCTTCCGAAATAACTTTTCATACAAAAAAGAATTCACTGAAAATGAAATCAATTCCATTTAAAGATGGCTAAAAGTATTAAAAGAACGCATTGGCATCGTGTTCTAATATATTCTAAAAGTTTCAAATGTCTAGCTAGTCGGAAAGTTAGTTAAAAATCGATTGCAAGATTTGTACCGGACAAACAACCACCGGACAAATAAGAATACGAGCTAAGAAAAGCGTTGTAAAATACATAGTGACAGCCGCTAAAAACAAAAAACAAAACGTGATTTCGACATGACAGTCGAAAAGTGTAGGCATGTAGAAGATGATAAAAACGTTCATTGAGTCATGCAGGTGTCGATGCAGTGCAGTTCAACGTGAGGTGACCTCATTGTTGTTCTGGTTATTTCGGCAGATTTTACTAACTGACAATGTTTGTTTAAAGTTTAAATGTTCAAAATGTGCTACAGGACGGGAGCATCAGTCTGATAACATTTTAAACAGCAAGAAAAACAACATTACACACTTTTCCCGTAGCGGCAGCTTACTGTGACGTCACGTGATAGTAAGCGACATGCACCTCAATTTGACGAGAACTTAACCAACGGCGATTCTCTTAACGCAGTTGACGCAATGGATTTTCGTCAGAAGATTTAAAAGGAGGCCTCGGATCTTAAAACGATCTGTGTTTCTCACTAATTGAGTAGGTATTAGTGGCGAAGAAAGTAGAGATTCGACATTAATAGTGCACAGTGAACTTTTATCAGTCATACTTATTTCTTTTCATTGAACTAAGAACACAAATATTTGCAGATGGTAGAGGTATTGGTTAGTTTTTAAAATTAAATTAAACCCTGCCTAGATTACATAAAAAAACTAATATTTTTTCTATCTATAAAATAAATCTAAAACTATGTAAACCTTAAATTTAAAACATGAAACTTGTACGTATGCAGTTCGCCGTACCACACTTCACCGTGAAATGTTGTATCGGACATATTATATGGCCGTATATTAAAGACGATTGAAGTTAATCCCTCCAAACCAAAACTCACCACGCACCACGCCCGGTCTTAATTGAGCGTATCACGTGGCCCTACATACATTGGCGACATGAAGCATCTAGTTCAGTTTTAGGCCGGGATTGCCCTAGGAGAAGATACCCAAGACTAAGGTTAGAGTTTAAAGTTACTTTCTAATGCAAAGTGCCCGGGAGAGAAGAGCACAGGGAAATTATAAAAATAAAAATGATTCTAGTGTATATTATATTATTTAGAAGCACACTAACTGAGAGAGTATATCACAACCAATAGAAAAAACTTTTTTTGAAAAAAGTAAGCCAACCGGTCGGGAATCGAACCCGGCATCTCCAACGGGTAAACGCCCCAAACTAGTCGCATTCAGCCATTATGCTACGGAAGACATACTAATGACGACAAATATTTAAGCTATTGGCTATTTTACTCAAATTGGCTACTTTTTTCAAAAAAAGTTTTTTCTATTGGTTGTGATATACTCTCTCAGTTAGTGTGCTTCTAAATAATATAATGTTCAATAATCAGAATGATATATTCTTAAATCTTGTGAATTATTCGTTTGAATAAAAGAAATAGTTAATTGAAAATTATTAGCAAGTACAAGAAGTTGCTTAAAAAATATTGGAGAAATTCCTAGACGTCGGTTAGTAATCGTTGTAATAGTAAAATAACTACCTACTTTGATTTAATAAACAAAAATCGATTGCCGAAGTAACATGATTTCGAAGAGCGCTGAGTGGTAGGTATTTAATAGCCAATAGCTTAAATATTTGTCGTCATTAGTATGTCTTCCGTAGCATAATGGCTGAATGCGACTAGTTTGGGGCGTTTACCCGTTGGAGATGCCGGGTTCGATTCCCGACCGGTTGGCTTACTTTTTTCAAAAAAGTTTT
Organism: Rhyacophila brunnea; assembly: GCA_022495005.1. Lineage (NCBI taxonomy): Eukaryota > Metazoa > Arthropoda > Insecta > Trichoptera > Rhyacophilidae > Rhyacophila > Rhyacophila brunnea. The sequence goes on along the minus strand of JAGYXB010000906.1, from coordinate 108,825 downwards.
TTCTATTGGTTGTGATATACTCTCTCAGTTAGTGTTCTTCTAAATAATATAATGTTCAATAATCAGAATGATATATTCTTAAATCTTGTGAATTATTCGTTTGAATAAAAGAAATAGTTAATTCTAGTGTATATGTTACACCGAATGTGCGAAATTGACTATTACATGAAATGGGCAAAATTTTGGCAAATTCATGTAATAGTCAAGCCTGTTGCTTTATTCATGAATTAGGTAAATTTTCTGCTGATACATGAATTCGCCAGGGTATGGAATTCTTGAACTGTCAACATGACAGAGGAAAAAGTAAATTTAATACGGATGGTTTTATTAGTTATAATTGGACATAATATAATATTATTATTATTAGGTTAGGTTAAGTTAGGTCAGGTTTTTTAATTCTGAATTAAATTATTCAACTGAATGTCCGTTTTGAGGTTAGCTATCAAGTGTCAACAAACTATCACCAACATTCAATCGACCATTGCACGTTTGATACCCAAGCACGAGTCAAATCGCGAAAATACTTTTCAATAAAATTCTTCCGTTATCATATTATAGTTCTAGATTTTTTTGCGGATAGTAAATGGATATGAACGTCATTGTAGTTATTGATTGGTATATTTTTATGTTATAATCAATGACATTTGACACATTTGTATAGTTTGATTAGTTGCAAAAAACACCACCGGAGCGCGATCATCTAATTTGACCATAGATAATATATGTACATTTTGACCATTGCATGAGCATTTGATACATTTAGTTTAGTTGCAAAAAATACCACCGTAGCGCTACTATCTAATTTGTCCAATACAAGAACTAGGCAGAAAAATTACTGCCGAATTCACGCACTCTCCAGATATTTTGTCTTATTCATGAATAAGGCAACGGGCTTGCATTTTTCATGATTTAGGCAAAATTTTGCTAATTTCATGTAATATTCAATTTCGCACATTCGGCGTAACATATATATAACAAAAATAATGAAGCTAATCATACGGACAGCAAACATTATGTGAAGAGATCTTCACGCCCGCAGTAAGACGCCGCAATTTTTTTAAATGCAAGATAATTGGCCTTAGTAGCAACCAAGTCGGACGGCCCGATGGGCCCAACAGCTGGTTAGACCGATCTGAACATCTCCTCCCGTTCGGACCACATTCTAAGACATTCCCAGAGGATGTGGTTGGCATCCTGAATTTCCCCTCCGCGTGGACATGTCGGACGGCTTACAACGGCTCGAAGAACTTGCCAGCGAACCCACCGTGTCCAGTCACAAATTGACTGGTGTGATGGTCAGGAGTCAGATATTTTAAGACTTATATGAAAGACCGTCCAGCCTAGTTGGGTCGTATAATACTGACATAAAATTCATGTCTAAATAAAACACGGTTCTCGTCGGTGTACACTTTACAGGAAGCCAGCAGCAAACAAATTTTGAAAATAGCTGATGGAAATGGACGTAGGAATTACGTATGACGCCTTTAGCATAGTGGTCTATGTGCATGGGCGCGATACCCGAGAGATGCAGGTTCGATTCCTGCGAGGTGTCTTACTTTTTGGTTATAATATATTTTCTCAGAAGTGTTTTCAAAATTATGTATGTTCAATAATTAGATTGTTACTTTTTAAAATCTTGTGAATTATTCCATTACAAATAATATTATGTATTAAGTTATAGGTACATTGTTTATACATATCCCACACGACTCGACACACAAGGTCTCCACCAGAACCGCTCTGTTTAGTTACAGACGTGGTGCATTTGCAATAGGGCGGAGTGAACTCTTGTTTCCCCGTTCGCTGGCTCTTGGCTTCCGAAGATATCCGCTGGACGGCCTGCCTGGTTACACTGCACGCCTCCGCAGTCAGCAAGTGCACTTGTTTTAAATTCCACGAATTAATGTAATCGGGGGAGTCCCTGAGTTTTTGAAAGAATTTCATCACATTGTGGACGATCTTCTTTCCGTCCGAACGCAGTTTACCACCCTTTATAGGCATTTTATTAAAACTACTCTTTACTTTGCAAAATAAATAAAGTATTTACATATTATGTAAATATGTACTGGTTTAATACCTTACGAATTAATTATTATTATCACTCAGAGGACCTTCAACAGTTGTTGCACTATTATAACTACCAAAAATTAATATGAAATTCACATACGTGCACTACAAATCGCTGTGCATTACATTTTATAAGAGGCCAAAGTCTATTTTACCTGCTAGGCGTACAGTCAATTGATATTGAGTAATTAGTCTGATAATAATTATTATTAATCTAACATTAAATTGTTTATTGCAGAGTTTCGCAACCTAGTCATTCATTTCATCGTTATGTGCAAAAATGCCGAAACTGTAACTAATTTTAAAGACTTAATGCGTCTAGTACAGATCTTGTGTCGTCACAATTTGTATAGATTTATGTTTCTTAAAACTTAACGGCCCACATGCTCAGCGTACGTCAAAATGGAGGTTTTATGCTATTTTCAGAGCATAACCCTGGACATTCTTTAAACGTTGTAGATAATCTATTTATATAATTTTGAAGCCTTATTAATCTTATTATCCTTTATATTTATTTTAAACAGTTGATGACTGCTTATAGTATTTTTATTACATAAAATAGTGTTCTTTTAAACCTCTCGCTCTAATGTTTTAGAATATAGTCATATTTCAGTACATCCATGAAGAGTGGTGTTAAGATTTTTTTATATTTATTAATTTTTAAAAGCATTTATAAAACCATTAGTAAAATTTATGTCGACATTACTACAGTGAAATATTTACTATACAAAATTATATTGATAAACTCTGTGATCCCAGATTTGACAAGAATTAGGCATTTTATTATTCAAAAAATGGGCAAGATTTACACATTTAAAGATAATTCTAAAGATACTGATTATAAGCTATGTCTTTGACCATTCAAATGTGACAAACATTCTACGAATAATGTTTGCTTTATAATAATAATTGACCTAAGAATAAGGTAGTATTTTTTTGAAATACGCCATTTCTATTGGCATTCCGAGTGGCTAAGCTACAACATACGGCCGTAGCCATAAATTGACAAACGATAAATGAAGTAGGGAGTAAGATCATAGTAACGCGCGTGTTTGAACATGTACCTAACCGAAAAAAAAATATTAAAAAAAACGGTATATACATGTTCAAACACGCGCGTTACCATGATCTTAATCCCTACTTCATTTGTCGTTTGTCAATTTATGGCTACGTTTGTATTAACAGATTTTGTTTTTTACGAGAAATGGATGTCAGCCACTTGCTCAACCTATTACGTCCATACCCTGACAGACACAAATTGAAAAACAATATGTGTACTTGCCAGACCCAGGATTCGAACCTGGGACCCACGGCGTTTTAGTCGAATGATTACTCAATATGAATTAACTGTACGCTGAAAAGAGTGAAAAGGTACGATCGACTTTGAGCTCTTGCGTCTACCTATCTACTTTGTGAATCACATTTCATTGACAATACAAAATAATATCAGTTTTTAATGAACTTAATAACTGTGTTCAGCATTTCTGAGGTTGCAAGACAATTATTATTTACATACGACTCAAATTACAAACAATAATCTTGTCCGGAAAGTTCTACGTATGCAGTTCACCGTATTACACTTCACCGAGAAATGTTGTATTGGATGTATATGGCCGCTTTGGGTCGTATAGTACTGACATAAAATGTCTAAATAAAACACGGTTCTTGTCGGTTTATACTTTACACTTTACAGGAAGGCAGCAGCAAACAAATTTAGAAAATAGCTGATATACTGGATTATTTGTCAGGTTAGGTTAGGTTAGGTTTACATTCTTGAATTCTTGAATTTTGCTAAAATCAGCTATGAAGATTGAATTAATGTTCATATTGAATCTAATAAAATTGGAGACCGTATACTATACGGTCATCACTTTCTGATAGAAAGCTAACGGTGAACTGTGCCACGGCGAAATAATGTTTTACGTACAATTTACATGTAACCACAAATAATATATTATGAAATATCGGATTTATACAAAATCAATGGACAAAGATTCATTTTACAAATTACGAACTGATCTTATGTTGTATCAAAATTATTGTTTTTGAACATTTTTAATAATTTATGTGCTGGTAAAATTGTTTGTGTTTTTGTTTTCTGACGCGGATGGAAAATATTGTCAAAAGAGTACAAAACGTGTTCTTGGTTTAGGAATAGGCTTTAGGAATTCCCAATATAACTGAATACATGTATGATAAAGCAATTATTTATATCAGCATATTATTACTACAAAAATATTGACAACTAACAACACATTCCAATATTAATTGTCACTTTATCGTTCGCATATTATAATGATAATAAATCTTGTGTAACTAGAAACTTTAGAAATGCAACACAGCCAAAATAATGAAGGTACATTCAATCATAAAATCCATTTTCAATTAAATGTGAAGCACACAATTGCAGTAAGCGTGAAATTCGATAGTTTTGACAGAAAATATAACGTAGTTAGAGCGACGCCGAGCGAGAGAAAACGAAGCAATATGCTTCATGTAAGAGCAGTCGGAAATAATAACGGAACCCAACAATAATTAAATTTAAGGTATGTACCAAGGCCTGAACAAAAACGATGCATACGTGCGAGTGAGAAAGTATTCGGCACCCTTATAATCCCCGCGACACGCGCTAGAGTAAGATAAAAGGTTTACAGATGTGTAGAAGATTTTGTTGTCGGCGTAGCCGCCAAATCTTAGTTTTTTGGTTAACTAAGCGTCGATAACCTGCGAGTCCGTGTTGCTAAAATTGATATTTTTGTGTTAAACATAAAGTCAGTGGTAAATATTTTTAGTTAATTAAGTAGAAAAGATAGTTCTGTGTGTTGTATTAAAATGTGGTAGCCGTACTGATAAGCAAGAAGATGGTACTCGTATTACGTTTCATAGGTAAGTTGATAAATGTTCGTGATAATTTCGTGGGTCGGGATGTGAAGTCAGGTAAGTCACAAAATGTCATTTTGAGATATAGCAAAAACAAAGTTCAAAAAATTCCCCACATTCCCCTAATTATAGTTATGTTTTTTTATGGGTAACAAATCAAAGTACATGTAATTAGCTTTCAATTATATGTCCTAGAAGTATTCTAACTATTTCGTTTCATTAAAACTTAATTGGTTTAAAAAAAAGGGAATTGACTTAACTGGATTTGCACAAAAAATGATTGACTTACCTTACTACGCATAAAGTAATATTGTTATTTTTTCATGTAAATCCGACTAATATTAGCAATAAAACACACGTTTTATACATAAATCTTATTGGTTTATTGAACAAAATATTATATAAATTTTAAATTAGCATTTTTACAACTTTTTTTTACTTTAATGTTATTTAAGTAATGAAAAGGCACACAAACCTGAATATTATAAAGTTTAATCGTTATCATTAAACTTCAGTATGAATTTCTTCAATAGTATCAGGTTAAATATCGCTGACTATCTCAGATGTCTCAAGTGACTCATAAAATTCTCTATAATACGGTGAAATGTATGGAAGTAAGTCTATCAAATCTTTCGTCTTGTCTCATCTTATATATGAAATTTGTGAAAATGCAGTCGTTTCGTCGAGAGTTCTTTCAAATTTCTCTATTCCCGGTTCGTGTTTGTTGAATTGAAACCACTTAACATCTCTCCAAACAAACTTATTCCCATCTGTGTCTATTTTTCTAAAAATTTGTAATTGCACGAGTCATTTCAGTGACTTTAAAAGGATTTTTCTTTGCAGCCTCACACATTGATTTGGCCCAATCATGAGGATGTTCGATCGTTCCACCAAATGTTTTTTTTCTTCTCAATTATGCGATGGTCACTATCGCACTCCATATGTGTGTGGCCAGGGACTAAAAAGTGTGATCAATTTTGTTTAAAGTCTCAGAATGTTTTACTGCTATCATGCACATTACAGCTACCCGCACATCTATCAGAATACATGATCATATGCTTAATATTATCATGTACCCCTTGGTTAAGTATTTAAACAGGCATGAAGCGATATCGCTAGCTTTTCTATTAGCAAGAGTTTCATGGCATACATAGCAATATCCCTGGTTATTATCACAATCATGCACTGTCAAATGCCGTTTGTAAAAGGCCAGGGAACTTTGCTGCATGTCAAATGTTACAATTTGGCAAGAAGAATCTTGCAAGTACTTTTTATCACATTTTTTTAGCTGAATATGCAAAGTCAGCTTCGTTATGATGCTCTTTCAATTCCTCATGATTTTTATTTCTTTCTTCATCGTTGGTGGAATTCTTAATTAAGTTAAGTTTATCGTATGTTTGGCAAGTAGGTATCCTTATTTGGCCGTTTGAATGTTAAGTTCATGCCAGGGAATATTTCTGCGTATAAACGAATATTGATGGGATTAGAGCTAATACTCTTCAAATATTGAGAATACATCACAGTTATTGTCATATGTGGCGGTAAGTATTTTCTGACAGTTCCTTCTAGAGTAAAGACTCTCATAATGATGGAATTGAGAGTATAATATGTGTCTTAGATATTTGCCTATCTTCTTCGCTATCTTTTAGAGATATTTTTCCTCTTGCATATTCTTGAATAAGTATACCGGAAGTAGTCGCACTTTTTTTTCCAAAACAAAAAAATTGTGACTTTCACTTAATGTTTTTAGTGTACAACCTTTACAAATTGGTTTCCGTAACAGTTCAACAGTCAAGTAATATTAAACTGTTGGCGAAAATGTTGTTTTCATGGTTCGCTTTGTCTGATACGACTTTTTTTCGTATTCATAACATCCATTATAGGTACTTATTGTGTAACTTTTTCCAGTATTTCGTGCAACTTTTTTATCATTTCTGAAGGCTTTGTATCATCCCTTAAGTTACATTTTTGGTGATTATTACTTCTCAATCGAGAACGAGGGTAACAGGTTAAAACATCATTATGATGTGTAATCGTGGAAGCACTATTTGAGCATGAAGGGCGTGGTTCTTCAATGTTGGTAAATTAGACTGTAATAATTCTTGAATATTAAAATCAAGATCTTTTATGCTATCAATGAATCGTTGACATACAAGTTATTGGAGTATGTGGTTGAACCTAGAAGCAAGATTGTTTATTTGGATATTATGTACGTGTTTTTAGATTTAAATAAATCAAATTCGATAAATTTGGTATATTTTTTATTATTTACAAATAATACACATACTTATTTATATAAGTCATAATTTATTATAATACCTATGACTATTTTACTTGGGTTCTGTTGTTATTTCTTTTTCAAATATTTCTCAAAATATCTTTAAAAATACGTTAAATTCACCAAAATCAACACTGAGTAGGTATGACGTTTGAAGGTAAGCCAACTATGAGTAGTAAGGTAAGTCACACAAAATGTTGACTTATCTGACTACTCATGTGACTTAACTGTGTACACACCCCGTAAAATAAAATATATGTTTTGACTGAAACTGCATCTCACCAATGGTGAGACGTACGGCTTACCTGACTACACACAACGAAAGATTATTTTTTTTTAGTATAGTGGCATTCATATCTCATTTTTGCTGTTTTGTGACTTACCTGACTACACATCCCGACCCACGATTTATTTGTATATTATTATATATTTTAAGATCAAGTGACCGTGTTTTCTTTAAAATAACTTAAATTATGGATATGTTTACCTAATGGTTGCATTTTCACCGCACAAAAATACTATATAACGTAAAAAAAATTGAAAAATATATTTTAATTCTGTCTAGTGCGAGGACTAGCGAAATGGTCTATGGTCTCGAACATTTGTATACGAATGCGTTCGCTCGCCCACAAACCAAACGCACGGCACGCAGCTTCATTTAGCAATGCAATGCGTCTACATCTACATGTATCAATAGTCTAAGGTATGTACCTAATTCGTGCGCAGTAGAAGAAATCGCAATTTCAATGTTTAGTTGCTCCACTATAAGAGTAAACAAGAGTTAAGCCTCAATTACATTTAGCTTCTTTACGAGCTGTTTATTGGCGAATTTACAATCTGCCTGTAAAGTCGCCCAGTGTAATCATAGAATAAGCTAATCAGGTTGTAAACAATCTACCGAGAAAAGTTGAAAGCCGGTCAACTTTACACGCTGTGGGTCTACTGTGTCTGCGCAGTAGAGCGCAGTACCAACCTCCCGGTAAAAAAACGAGCTACGTTCCGTCAAAATAGTCGCTGGCTTGTGGCTTCTCAGCGAATGGAAAGTTTTGTGTGTAATCATCAAATCGCAGTAGCTGGATCGCCCGCTTTTAAATTCGCCAATAAACAGCTCGCAAAGAAGCTCAATGTAATTGAGGCTTTAAACACAAAAATAACAAAGGTCTAGATTTATTTATAATAAATATATCTTTCCATGATGATTTGCCAAATAATACTGAATACAAAATGTCAATTTTGGTGGGGGGAAAAAATGGCTGCTATGACGTTTTAAAAAATTCTAATGCCGGGTCCACACTGGCAACATGTCGCCGGCAACCTCGTTAAATTTTACGATAATTATCATACTTATCGTAAATTTTAACGAGGTTGTCGCGCGATATGTTGCCAGTGTGGACCTGGCATAATAATGCTTACATACTAATTTGATAATCTTATAGGTATAATATATTGGTGTTTTTAAACGATTTTCGAATACCAACTGACACCGTAAAACAAATTTAATCTGTCTGCCTTTGTGAGTGCTATCCTCATAGCATAGTCATATTATAATACCGACTATGTCACGATAAATAACAGTAATTGAAGTCAATTGGCGTGTCAAGAATATAGACGTGAACATACTAGTGTCGTTGTTGTGTGCACCAGACGATTCTAAGGCCCGTTTCAGACGGGACACCGGTGTCGCGCTCGTATATAATAAGAAGGCATTTGTATTCGAATAAAACGGTCTTTGTATTATGTTTATGAACGCCCAGATCTAATGAGTCAATGCATAATTTAGCGTTATAAATTAGAACATAAAACTGGCTGCGGTAACAAAAAATAGGTGTACGGCTTGAGAATGTAGCGGCCGACGGAATCGTGTACCGGACACGCGTTGACTGATTATCTCTGGGGCGTTCATAAACATAATACAAACGCCCCTTTATTCGAATACAAAGGCCTCCTTATTATATACGAGCGCGACACCGGTGTCCCGTCTGAAACGGGCCTAAGAGACGACATGAACTTAATCCAGATAGATTATTCACATACAAAGTGTCACTAATATTCAATACGAAGTTTTTGTAAACTTGTTTGCTCTCATATTCACATTTACGCCATGTTGTCGAGGCTGTATTATTTTAACCTGTACATACCAGTGGCGAATGGTGGAGGTAGGCTGTTAAGATCAGCCATAAATAGTGTACACTAAACTTTGTCAGTCATACGTATTTGTTTTCATTGAAATAAGACTACAATTTACAAACGGTGTTATTTAGTTTTTAAAATTCAAACCCTGCGAAACCAAGCTATAATAAATAATAGTCAAAAAATACTCGTCTATCTATAAAATAATTAAAATTATGAAATTACATCAAACATAAATTTGGATATTTTATAGATAGAATAATATTTTTTATCTATATATTATATTATAGTTTAGTTTAGGCAAGGCTTAATGGATTTAAAAAAATGAACAATATGTGTAATATGTATTCTTAATCCAACAAAAACAAATAAGTATGAATGAAAATGTGAGCACAATTTTGTCGTATCGCCCAAAGTATACCAAAACTATTATGGTTTGGTTCAGGCAGGGTTGAATTGATTTTTAAAATCTAACCAACACCATCTGTAAATTGTAGCCTTAGTTAAATAAAAACAAATACGTATGACTAACAAAGTTTAATGTGCACTATTTACGGCGGATCTTAAAAGGCTACCTCCACCCTTCGCTGCTGGTACATGGGTGAACCAACTGAAAATACGTAACTTCAACAAAATAAAAATACATCTAGATCGCCTGTCAAAAAATATTGTATTAGGCGCGCAGAATAAAAGAGGAGATAGATAAAATTCAAAAACAGAATAGAGTTTTATCACCGCATCAATGATATTATAATATATTTTTTGTGTTTCGTTCAACACTCTTTGTGATTCGTAGTACCGTTTGTCAGAATGTACACTGACAGTTTGATATAAATCACACCCGAATGAGCCGAGAGAGCTTGAAGCAGGCATTGTTTGCTAAACGAGACTGTGAGGAGGCTTCGAGGCGAGGGCATTTACATTACACACAGATCACCGAACAAAATAATAAATAAGCTCACATAAATTTCATAGAATAGAATAGAACAATATTTTATAATACAGTACACGTAAGCTTGATTGCTCGAGACCGATTGAGTCATCGGGTTTATGTGTCCCTGATACTTAAGTTGTGTTTAAATTGAGACGCATGTCACGTCACTGTCACGGCGACAAATTTAGTCTATGGTTTTGTCATTTTGCAGAATATTTTGAACAACCACCACCTCTCTAAATTCAATTATAGTTAGTGCCAACGTTAATGTATTAGTATTTCTAATTATTATTCATTATTCATACTAATTTCAATTAATTTTAACAGTTTCTACGTGTGCGTACGTTAAAATTACTTGCAATGTTATATCAATAGATAATATTTTGAACAGAACGCAACCCGCAGACCATAGATAATAGGCAATATTATATAAAATACAATATAGTGTCAACCACTAAAAACAAAACACATCAAGACATCTAGAAAATGATAAAAACGTTCAAAACGTCATACAGATGTCGATGTAGTGCGGTTCAACGTTAGGTGACCTCATTTCGGTGATTTCAGTAGATTTTTGTCAACTGTCACACTTTTCGACTGTTATGTCAAAATCACGGTTTTTGTTTTTAGCGGTCGGCACTATGTATTTTCTATAAGAATGTTGTATATTATCTATGGTCTGCAGGTTGGGTTGTTAAAAAAAAAATGTTTTTTGAATTATTAATAACCATGTCCTTGCTTTTTCGTACAAGGTGGTTTTTAGTAATTTTGAACAATCACAAACACCCAGGTTTTGAGAAAAACACATAAATATTGTGTGTCCTGACGCCTTACGCACTGCACCATGAGAGCCGCCTTCTGTTCAAAATATTATCTATGGAAGTCATATCGGAAGTCATTCTACGTACGCACACGTAGAAAGAAACTTAAAATTAATTGAAATTACCATGAATAATAATTAATGATAATTCAAATTACTAATACATTATAGTTGGCACCCTTCATCAGTGTCATTCTTTAGTGAATTTACGGAGATGGTGCTCGTTCAAAATATTCTGCAAAATGACGAAACCATAGACTAAATTTGTCGCCGCGACGGCGTGACAGTAGGCGACATGCACCTCAATTTGATTCGCGCTTTAAATTCACTCCTAATTGTGGTAGGTCGCGATAATTTTGACAAAGATTACTTCAGAGCTTATCCTTATAAAAATCTTCAGATTTAATCATACGCAAAATAACATTAGTTCTAAAAGGTATATACCTATTACAGTCTGTCTCAACTCTAAATTAATTAGTCACCTGAACAGTTCCAACATATCACACTAAAATAAGAGGGTGTTGTAAGAAGTATTGGACTTATAGAGCCAAGCATATTGTGCATACAATTACAACATTCATATATTCGCACAACACCAAGGAAGGCAGTAATAATATAATATTTACGTCACGTTTCACCGGATTGTGGCGTTATGATTCGTGGCACGATCTCCGCGAGGATACGACTTCCTGGATTCGAGTGTCGGGCACCTATCCGCAGCCCCCACATCGCCACCGAGCCTCCCCCAGCCCCAAACACCAGACGCTTTCAACCCCCCCAAATTTTCGGGGGATATTCCGCCCCTTTGATGTCTAGTTCTTTGAAGCGCCCGTAGCATTATTTTATTGTATACATTTTGAATTATGATATTTAATATAGCTAATATTGTCGTTTACATTTTGTAACGTAGGGTATTATAAATAATTAAAGGGCTGTGTATTATTTGGATATAATTAATATCTACTCTGGTTTGTTGTCTAGGTATGTAAAGTATATAATTAAACGTCAAGTAATTATATTCAAAATAGAACTTTGTATTTTAAAAACAAATATTCTTCGTGCCGAGATAGTATTGATATTATGTTGATTAATGTAATGTTATAGTCTTATTATGACCGTTCCACGATGAACAAGCACGCCACACCATCGAAATGTTGTGGGCTGTGGCTGACCCAGTACCTATATTGGTTTCGAAGGCAAATTTGTGTCCTGTATGAATAAAAGATATTTCGCACGATTGGTTAAAGAGGCCATCGAAATCTATAGAAACCCTGAAAATATGAATAGGGATGATGGGTTACGGTTAAAATCGTCATGACTTCCGGCACTGTCAGCAAAATCCAATATTCGATCTGGTATCTCTGGTCGTAACGATTGACACATTACTCTGAGCAACGTTTGCTCTTAGCTAATCGGATTCCGTTTGGAATTCTTAGAGCGACGTTTGCATGCATACACCTACTACACTTCATCAGAACCAATATTGCCAACCGTACTATAATCATTATAGTATTTGTACTATAATTTTGGTCCGCGTACTATGTACGATATAATACAGGTATAGTACGCACAAAATACTATAATTTTGAATAACGGAAAAAGCTCTGTAATAATAATTCTCTAAAGTAAACTAAAACTCTATAATTCCACTTTACCTACATACAATAACTTTACCAATATTATCTTTTAGGCATCTCGACTGTTGATCTTTTTCTGATATTAAAATTTCGAGCACCGAAGTAATTATTATAAATTTGTTCCCAGAATAATACCGGCGCTACGTCGGTATGTAATATTATTATTCAACACTTCTTTTCGAAAGGCCTACACCTGTAATTATATTACGCCCGCCTGATACCTCGTAATCGCCTCCATACGTAATACTTAATCACTGTGAAAGTTGTACGATGCTTTTAATAAAGAGGTACATTCAAAAAATTGGAAAATAAACAGTCGGATAAATACAGCATTATAAAAAAAATGCTTAATAATACAAATTGTTTTGAGAGAAATTAATGCGTTATAGAGTTGGGCATAGTGCGGAATGACGACAAGATAAACCATTTGATAGAGAAACAGACATGAGTATAATATATTATTGTAGTGGCGAAGGGTGGAGGTAGGCTGTTAAGATTCGTCATAAATAGTGCACACTAAACCTATCGCACGTATTTGTTTTCATTGAAGTAAGACTACAATTTTATTTACAAATTATGTTGGTTAGTTTTTAAAATTCAATTAAACCCTGCGAAACCAAGCCATAATAGATAATAGTCAAAAAAATAATCGTCGATGGCTTTCAGGGCTTAATTCAACAAAAACAAATAAAAATAAGTATGAATGTAAAAGTTTTGTTGTAACGCTAAACGAAACCATAATCGGTTTGGTATACGATTATGGTTTGGTTTAGGCAGGGTTAAATTGATTTTTAAAAAGTAACCAACACCATCTGTAAATAACTGTGGTCTTAGTTCAATAAAAACAAATGCGTTTGACTAACAAAGTTTAATGTGCACTGTGTATGGCAGATCTTAACAGCCTACCTCCACCCTTCGCCACTGCTGTCAGCAGTAAATCCATACAGAAAAAATTGCGGGGCGCGCTCGCGGCCGGCTGGAGTATCTAGCGGCCGCGCAAATTTTGTGACATTATTTTTCGTTACGCCTGTGCGATTTTTTGTAACGAATCTGCCCGGGAGGTCAACACAAGGGCATGTACCAATGCTAAAAAATATACACAAAGTATAGTGGGGATAGTTTATTGAATTTCAGTGGCAGGTTACCTTTAAACTAAGCCTGGTAATACTATATCGCCGATATCGTCATCTATCATACTAGGAAAACATAAAAGCACGATAATGCTATATTATAAATCAACCAAAACTGATTTGAGAAGAAACGGCGATGTTTTCATTTCAGCTATGCTATATCAATTAGTTGAACGATTAAAAGAAGGCCCGTTAGCTTCATTACATTGCCGGGTAATCAAGATTGTATTTAGTGTAAAATATCCCGGCGCGGAATAACAACACGAGCTCGCAGGTGAGATGAATATCGCGCAGACCACACAAAAAAAAACAAGACAGAGGCCAAGAGCCCGGCTCGTAAAAAGCGGTGGATGTCATTAACTCGTTATTTATGAACGCGGTTAGATGGGGCATTCGCAGATCAAAAGTATGCCCATAAATACAAACTCGAAAAGATAGCACTGAGATGGCGTGTCATTAGTCATTGGGCATGGTGAATAACTCAAATTAAGTCTAGTTGTATTGAAAAAATTTGATACTGTAAACATTTATAGAAAGCTTGGCAAGAAAGAAGACACATATCGCGCCGCGTCGTGTTTACGTGAATCCACTTAAAAGTAATTCGACATTTGAACATGCTTGGAAAGCAAGCGCCTGCAAAATAATTAAAATAATAAATGTTTATTTTGGTGCACGATATTTATATTTTTTACTATGTCTCAAGCAGCGAACACGATATTAATAGGAACTGGATTACCCTACTGAGTGTAGTATAACAGGCTATGGATTTTGATTGTGGAAAAATATGGGATAAACTTAAAGACTTGTTAAAGAATATTTTATTTTCAATAATTACGTCTGTATCATAATAATAATATGCATTACACTCATTATAGAGTATCACGTAATTCCGGGACGGTTGGCGCTCTTTGTTTTACTTAGGTTTTATGGGATGACCGTCTTAAAGTACCCTGCTTCAAAAACTTGGTCCATGGTGATCATTTTTATATTTCGATCTTATTAATCTGTTCTGTGACCTATATCGTCTGCAAAGTAAAAGTGATCAAACGTGTCATAAAGTAAAATATATGTGGCCTAAATACCGATATAACTATTCATTTTATAAATCATCATCATGAATTACCACCAAGTAATCGCAGATTACAAGCAGATCCAAACAGAGGATGATCGACCATGGTGGCACTATGAAAATAAAAGCAGAAAACGCTGGGCTAGAAATAAACCAGTCAAAAACTAAGTATATGGTCAGCACACGCGATCAAGTACCGCTGCAGAATATAGTCATAGGACAGCATGCATATGAAGGGGTTGACAAGTTCACGTATCTCGGATCCAGCCTAAATACCCAAAATAAGACAGCAGAGGAGATAAAAATCCACCTTATCGCAATGCGAGCGAGATATATGCAAGCGACTGGTGGGGTCGAAAATTCTAGGCCGAAGAAGTAAACTTCTAATTTATAAAACGATTATATACGGCCAGTGGTCACTTATGGCTGTGAGACTTGGTGCTTGACTCAAAACGAGGAAAACAAATTAGCTGTCTTCTAGCTGATTGAATAGCAAACAATCATAAGACACTGTAAGTCCCAAAGACTACGATGGGCGGGACATGTGGAGAGAATGCCTGAAGTTAGAGCGCCAAGGATCATGACGAAGTGGCTACCCCAACGGAAGAGACCCGGAGGCCGTCCAAGAAGGAGATGGGCTGACGCCGTAGAAATGGACTGGCTTCATATAGGAAGATCCGGTAACTGGAGAAGTGTGGCGAGAGACCGGAGTGAGTGGAGAGCGGTTGTGGAGGAGGCCAAATCCCACCCCGGGATGTAGCGCCGTGGAAGAAGAAGAAGAATCGCTGAATGTCTTGAAAATACGTCATACGCTAACACTTTACTTCGCAGTAATAATCAATGATAAAAAGTATACTCAATTTTATCACGTGATAGCCAATCTAGACAGCTCTTCTGAGACAGTGTCTGTCAAACTGTGTGCTGCGACACACTGGTGTGCCGCGAGAGGCTCCAGGTGTGCCATGCCTACAGAAGTCGGAATTTGCCATATTGTGGATTACACTATAGATATTTGTTCAAGAGAGTCATCATCACGAATAATATCGGTAGCTTTTATTGACATTCCTCGTTCAAAATCTAAATGTTTTAAATTTGAGCCTAGAATTAGAGACAAATTGAAAGCTTTTGCCGACAAGTTAGATCTGTGGACCGGAAAAGTTAAAAAACAAACACCTTGATTGGTTTCTAAGTATGGATAAATGGCATAAAGGAGGCAGCAGAAAAAATAATATCTGCATCATTTAAAATGTATTTTTCATCATTTGATTATCAAATCTACGAGTGAATCAACACTCCTTTCGCAAGATACGACAGTTCACACCTGATGTAACAGCGTAAAAAATAATATACAAACGATCCTATGCACAAATCTTCATTCTCTGATCTAGAATTGTCAGCGTTTTGGGTTTCGGTTTTACTACAGTTATTAGGTAAATGTATGTTGCCGTTTTGATCGTCGTATTTTTGCGAATTAGGTATAAGTATGTAATATTGATAAAACAATAATATCGCTTCCAAACCAAAAGGGCGTAAGTAAATTTTGGCGATTTTGAGTTAAATAATATGAGGTTAGGTTTTCAAAAAAAATCTACAGACTGGTAAAAGGGTGTTCTTTATCATAGATGATCGCAAACAGAGGTACGATTTTCCAATCTGGGCGTAAGTGATAACCCTACCCTACAGAAAGCCAATAAGAATTAACGTAACTACCACTAACGTGCCAAAATTAAAATGATTATAATAAACAAATAAAACATAACAGAAATACAAACAAAAACATGGATAAAATAATACAGCCAAAAGGAATTAAGTGATTTGAAAATTCTAATTGAAAATAAATTAATTAATTAACACTACATAATAATATGTACTCCAAAACAATATTATTCTACCATAAATGAAAGTAAAAATAAATGAAAAACTCCAATACTAAGAAAGGAGTTGTAAAGAAACGAAGTGCTCATTAACATGAATTTTTTTCACTCAATATTCACTCGACATTCGAATTCACCCTGGATAGTAGCGAATAGTGGCTTGGAACAGTCGATATAGTATGATTATTTTTTGGGGGATTTTCATTTGGTGTGCCACGAAGATAAAAAAAGCTTGGCAGACACTGGAAGGTATCACAGTTGATAGTATGCAAAGAACAAGAAGATATCTCTCGGGTGCTTGCAGGTGATAAATAGAGATAAAATGTCTGCGCGGTTCTCAGTTGCCATTAATCATAATAATACGAGCGGCGATCACGATTTGCCGGGGCCGCCATCAACGATGACTTCGCAAATACCTGATAATATACCCGGTAACATAAGACCAGAATAGCGAGAGTAACGATTTGGCGATGCATCATGGATGCTGGTACAATGCAGTGACGAAGGGTGACCTTTTGGAAAGAGGTACTGTGGAGATCATAGAAAAAGAGCACACTTGGCAGGTATACTTACGGGAATAAGAAGATAATACGATATTACTACTGATACTCACTAACGATAACAACACTAATACGATAATGCGATAGGAGCCAATCATATTTCATACAATTCGATAGACCGATTGGGGTCAGAGTACCTATACGTTTTACGTTATTACATTATTAATTAGAGTGAATTTGATAGTATTCGTGGTCCGTGTTTATTTGCCTTTTTTGGTGAGTGTACACAGTGCCTGAAGATGCCGAAAGGCGAAACTCGGGTGGCCAAAAACGACTCAAACATGGAATAGTGCAAAACTTTAATCCATTGGAATTTAAATTCAAATTCCATCAAGTAGGTACCATCGGTCAATAGTAATAGGATTTAAGAACGTTGAGGTTATTTGTCACATTTCTATGGGGGGAGGGGGCGTTAGTTAAGATGTTTACACACAAAAAAAACAAATACACCATTATGATAATCAAAACCGACATAACAAATTATATTGTCACCTCAATAATGGAGCCATAAAAATTGAATAAATCACCATACAAAGCCACGAAATTTATGCAGCCAAGCCAACTCCGTGATAATTTTATTCACGGATCAGGCGCACAGAACGAAGTGAGAAGAGAAGCGATTACATTGTTGCGTTTTACAACAATAACGAGCGACGCTACGGCGAAACGATTATCGTAATAGAATCATAAAAAAAGATCTAAAAGACTAGATACCAGGGAAGCATGTTACAAAACAGATGTAATACGCTACATTATGTAAGATAGATTGTAGACATTTCATTATATTACGACGTTCAGAGGTGTAACAACTAAGCGGTCTATTAAATAATGCAAATTTAATGATGTTAGGATAAAATGAAATTGATCCGGATCTGAAACCTGTGGGTCTATTCTATGCTTATCGACCGCTAAAGTGATAAAGTGAAAAATATTATCAAACTTAGGGTAGGTTTGTATCAAAATATTAGCACTTATTGTAACAATTACACGAAGTTGGTTTTTATTGTTGCAATAAGTGCTATATTTTAACAGCACCTATCTTGTTGCTGTTAAAATATCGCACTTATTGCAACAATAAAAACCAGCTTCGTGTAATTGTTACAATAAGTGCTAATATTTTGATACAAACCTACCCTAAGTTTGATACTATTTATCAATTTAGTGTTCGATAAGTATAGAATAGACCCACTGGAATACTTAATTATTTTGGAACTGGAACTTTTTATTCCGAATTAAATAGATACTTAAATAAATATATTGCAAAAATGCTTAATAATGTAGATGATAACGATTTTTATGACCCTTTACTAAAACTGTTTTAATACATGATTATTAATTATAATAATCATAATGAAGGACAGGCGGAAAGAAAAAAATGCCACCTTGTGGAATATTTTGAAAGTATTACTCGGAAAAAAAATCAAGAGTGAATTATAATTGTATTTAATGCAGGTAGATGGTGTTGTGAAAGAGAAAGAAAACAGATAATTACTCAATTCAATTCAATTTATTTATTTTTAACATATTGTGGACATTACAAATTATAAGTTCAAGACGTTGACAACATGACATTTAGAAACAAAGAAATATAAAAGAGTATTACATAAAAAAAGAGATAGTTCAGTATAGAGATAGATAGTAAGTTATTAAGGGGGATGCTTATACTATCAGAGGCGAAAAGAGGCACCTAACTGAAAAATACGAAGCTTGCAATTTGAGATTTTTTTTGATAATTTACAATTTCAACTGTAGTAATTAATAAATATGTATCTGAAAACACTAAAAAGATTTTTTATTTTTTTTTAATTTAAAGATTAACTGGCAATTGTAAAAAATGTAATAAAATGTGAATTCGTTGCAGGGTCAAATCTTATTATTACATTATATTTTATGGCCATATTTATTATTAAAATTTAGTTTATTAAGTTTTAGATTTTATGTGGTGTAGATTTTTGACTAATTTTTTATTTATATCAAATTTTATTTTAGGCATGGTCACAATATTGAAGCTCGAGTTGATATAAATAAAAAGGATTTCAAGTTATACACATTTATATTTTTATAAAAATCGATGTTTTTTAAAATATATATTAAAAATATTAAAAAGATTTAATTATAATTTATTAATTTTTTATATATAATTTAATATAATTTAATTATAATTTTAATTATAATTATGACCATAAAATATAATGCAATAATAATATTTGACCCTGCAACGAATTCACATTTTTTTACAATTGTAAGTTTATCTTTTCTTTAAGTTTAAAAAAAAAATTAAAAAATCTTTTTAATGTTTTCGGATACATATTTATTAAATAATACAGTTGAAATTGTAAATTATCAAAAAAAAATCTCAAATTGCAAGCTTCGTATATTTCCGCTAGGTTCTCTGCTGGCATGCGTCTCCCCCTTAAACAGTAGAAATGTGTACATACAAAAAATATAAATTAGATAGATACAAGGAAGTAGGTACACCGGTTGAGTTAAGCAGACCCTATTTTAAGAATTTATAAAACAACGTCCACCTATACTCATACTCACGTAGGTGGAATATATCGACACCCGAAGCAATTTCGTTGAAAATAGTTATCGCCCTCCCAATTGGCATTACCAGTGAGTGGCATGTGAGAATAAACAACTGATGTTCTCTATTTCTAAGATAGTTATCAGGGACACACAGGTCAACACTGCCCAGAATGGCAGAGTTCTCATTTATACCTCGTATAAGTCGAAAAAAATACGTAGCTAAATTACATATTATTACTATCGACTGAAGGTACTTGATAGAATTTTATTTAAATTATAATGTATTTAAGGCTTGTTCTTTTCCAATTGAGTCGTTTGAGTCCATTAAATTTCTAGTATTTGACGATGTTATACTTCTGGAATGTAGGTAGTACATATTATTTATTGATTATTATTTAATTATCAATTATTAATTAGGGTCTTGAAGAAGTATAGTCCTATCGATTGTATTATTTGTGACAGGTGTTTTTTTACAAACCAACTATTCATAATTTGTTGGTTATATTTGTATTGTGATCCTTGACTTAATATGTAGGTGATAAAGTTTTTCCCAATTGTATTGTATTAATTTGCTATATAAATTAGAATTAATTGTATTCGTTGTCAGTGTGTAATTACCTTATGGTGAGTGCGCATAGTGCCTGAAGATGCCGAAAGGCGAAACCCGGATCGCAAAAAACGACTCAAATGGAATAGTAAAAAACTTAAATCCATTAGATAATAATATGTTGAATACGCTCTTGTTTTATCATAGCAATCTAGTATCTACGCTCGTTGTCTGAATTTGTTCTACATTGTGTTGTCTGAATCTGAAATACATAACTCATGATAGACTTTCCGATGATGGATGTAGGTATAAGCCGAAACAGCGGTCAATATAAGTAACTCTAATGATGATTTAAAAAAAACTTGGCAATATAATATTACGTGCATTTAATATGCAATACAATTGACTGCTCGAGTGAAAAACCCACGGAACAGATAATAAATAGAATTCCGATAGGCAAAATTCAATACACTACATTTTGATGCAGGATTTTGAATGTGTGAGTGTCCTACGAAAATGAAACACGCATTATGCGCGAGCAATAGTGTGTGTAAAACACCAATATAAAATGAGCGTCAACGCATAAAATAAACCGAGAGCAGTTGTCAGTATTCGACGAATGTCATACTCTTGACACGTGTTTAAATTATCCCGGACTATTCCCTACTCGAGATCGGTTACCTGCTACTCTGTACTCGTTAGGTATTTCAGCGCATTTATTCTATACACAAGGCTGCTTTCGGCCGCTACGACACCTACCTAAGGTAAGTTTGTATCGAAGTATTAGTACTTATTGTAACAATTACAACTAACTTTTTAATTAATTAATTGCAATAAGTGCTAATACTTTGATAAAATCCAACCCTAGAAAGCTGCCATAGCAGCCGAAAGCAGTCTTGTGTATAGAATGGATGCGCTGTTCCCATTATTTCTGAGTTCCCTGGAAAAACCTAACAAATAATACAAACTTATATTTTCATAAAAACACTTACCTATATATAGGTATAACAAGATACAAATGAAAAAGATTTCTCTTCAAAGTTACATGGCTTTTCCAGCATAATACGAGGGTGGGTCAATAAGTCCTTAGAAAAGCCGACAAGTGGCGCGACTAGTACTGTAAGCGGTTTATTTTCATGCAGCGGCACTACCGATTCAGTATGCTGCGAAGTTTCAATCAGATTGGTCGGGTTGTTGTGTGTTTTTCGTACATTTAAAAAAAAAATTTGTGGAAAATGGAAAATGGAGAAAATTGAGTTTAGAGCTGTTATTAAACATTTTAATATAAAAGGGTTAACAGCAAAGGAAATAAAAAATGAGTTGGATTTAGTTCACGGCATATCTGCTCCTTCACTTGCAACTATTTATAACTGGTTGAATGAATTTAAACGTGGTCGTACATCAACAAAGGATGAACCACGCTCAGGACGTCCTGTAGAGGTGACTACACCAAAAATGATCAATAAAATCCACGATATGGTGTTAAGTGACCGAAGATTAAAGTTGAGTGAGATAATTGAGGTTACAGGATCTCAAAAGGTAGCGTCATTTCTATTTTACATGACAAATTGGGCATGAAAAAAATTTCTGCAAGATGGTGCCGCGTTTGCTCACAGTCGACAATAAACGCAATAGGGTGGTGGCCTCTAAAGCCCTGTTGTCGCTCATGCAACGCAATCCGGATGAATTTTTTCGTCGCTTTGTGACTGTAGATGAAACATGGATACACCACTATAATCTCGAGACGAAAGAACAGTCAAAGCAGTGGATTGCGAAGACAAACCATGTCCAAAGAAGGCGAAAACCGTAAAATCAGATGGTAAGGTTATGGCTACTGTATTTTGGGATGCACGTGAAATTATTTTCGTTGACTATTTGGAAAAAGGAAAAACAATAACAGGGGATTATTATGCATCTTTATTGGACCAGCTAAAAAACAAAATTGAAGAAAAACGGCCTCATTTAAACAGGAAAAAAATCCTCTTCATCAGGACAATGCCCGTGTTCACACATGTTTACGATCAATGGCTAAAATTGAAGAATTGAAGTTCGAACTGGTCGACCACCCACCGTATTCGCCAGATTTAGCCCCCAGTGACTTTTTCCTTTTCCCAAACTTAAAAAAATGGCTAAGTGGACAACGTTTTTTTTCAAATGAAGAAGTCATCGATCGGACAAATGTTTATTTTGAGGACCTTCCGAAAACTTATTTTTCTGACGGTTTAAAAAAATTGAGAAACGTCTTACCAAGTGTATTGAGCTCCAAGAAGATTATGTTGAGAAATAAAAAAAAAATACAAAAATAAAAACTGTTTTAATGCTTTTTTCTAAGGAATTATTGACCCACCCTCGTACTTATATAAAGCTTTCCAAGCCAGAATAGGCTGAGGCTGGGTTTTTATTCGAAAAACTTTTATCGATTTACAAAAATGGCCATCATATTACAATACAAAAGCTATTTTTAGTGCCCTTTGTGACCCTGATATGAAAGTATAACGACCATCATACGTGGAGGCACTAAATTGCAGATCGTACACAAAGATAGAGATTTACCCTTTTTGTGAAATTTTGTTATTCATAGTTGGATTAATATTACATTAGAATTTATCAAACATAATCGCTTTGGCATAAAACATGTCAGTCAAATCAACACAATAAATAATGTAGCTAGCTGCGCATCTATTCTATGGTTACATGTAAATTGTATATATATATAATATAATACATGTGAAGCCAGTTGTCACAGATACACCAAAACTTTAAAGCTAAATTTGCTTTATGACTTAATGACGGTCAGATCACAAAACCGAAGAAATACTAAACGTCCCGAATGTCCTCAAATAGTATCAATATTCGAGAATTAAACATGTGTTAAGCATAGCATCACTCAGAAATCAAACCACTTATTATTTTTTGTGTTCCCTGTACCTATAAGACTAATACTTTTTCCAAAACATTTTGAAATTAATCAATGTTGTAAGGCTCAAATTTTGTTAAATTTAGTAAAGTGGGTATTCAATATTTCGGCACCGATACAATAGCGATAACCAAGTATCAATACATTTTCATTCGATATCACCCACTCTAGAATTTTACGGCTGCCAAACTATCTACGACTTCGTCACGATAATGAAGGCATCGCAGTGATTACAGTAATGTTGTGAAAATGTTTGAAAGACATCTAAACAGAAACATAAAACAGAAGCACAATCCATATTATAACCAACTGCCTCAGGATATTTTAGCATTCCGAGAGATTTGGCAAGATTGTAATAAAATCCGAGATACGTACAAAATGTTTTATTCAACAACTGCGGCAGATATTCCAAAAATGGAGACGAAGTATTATGTTAAAATTTAACGGAATACGAAATCGTCGTAGATTCCAGCTTTCTCCCATCATGTCAAGCCGTTATACAAAAGGATGAAATTAATACATAAAATTTACAAGTTATCGCGTACATTTATTTCGCGACTATTAATTAATAATTAATAAGCTGCAGTGGCGAAAGTAGGCTGTTAAAATCCGACATACATAGTTCACATTAAACTTTGTTTACAGAAATAAGAATACAAATTGCAAATGGTTTTAAAATTCGATTAAACCCTGCCTAAGTCAAGCCCCTGATAGATAAAAAATATTCTTCCATCTATAAATGCCATTAAACCATACTTACATAAATTTAGATATTTTAAAGATGGAATTTTTATCCCAATTTTTAGACCTATGATGGTTTGCTTAGGCAGGGTTTAATTTAATTTAAAAAACTAACCAACTATGTATGTCTGACAAATTGTAGTGAGAACTATTTATGTCGGATCTCCACAGCCTACATCCACCCTTCGCCACTGACACCTATGGAGGGGAGTTGTAGAAAATGAAAATGTGATGTCACAAAACCATAAAAAAATATTCCGTAAGAACAGACGTGAGTTGCAAATGTGGAGTTTGACTTTTTGAAAATTAGTCACTTTATAGCCCGAAACCTCCTGTCCAATTCATCAACTAGTCGACTAGTCATTCCACCTCGTTTTTGGCTTCCCTCTAGGTCGCTTCCGCTGGGGCCCTATCATCGGACGTTCTCTCAATGCGACCCACTCATTGCAGTCGTCGTTTCGCGCCTTGCTGTGTTTACTAATGTTTTGGTGTTTCATTGTGATATCCATTTCACATTTTATACAGTTGGTCCAAAGATTCTTCTTTAAAAAACTGCTAAATTATTTTTCTTGTCCTTTAGACAAAATATTTTACAATTAACCACTTGACTCATTATGGTTTTATATATCAAGATTTTGGTTCTACGTCCTACTATTTTCAACTCCATTTGGGCATATTTTCAGATCTCACATAAATTATCTAAAATATTGTAGAATTAACTTAATGGGGAAGCCACCGGCAAACACATTTTGAAAATAGCCGATATACTGGATTATTTGTTAGGTTGGGTTAGTTTAGGTTAGGTTAAGTTAGGTTAGGTTAGGCCAGGGTAGGTTTTCATTCTTGAATTCATGAATTTTGCCCAAAATCGGCTATGACTATTAAGCGCGGTTCCCGCCTGGCTTCCCCATAACCGACTTGTACCTTAACTTAAATCCATTAGAATTTAAATTCAAATTCCATCAAGTACCTTCGGTCGATAGATAAAATTGCGGTAAATAAAATCACAGCAAAAATAATAGCTTACAAATAATGTATCAGGCTAGCATAAAATGTGTGAAGATAAGATGACGTGGCTAATTCGCAAGATGGTCGACAACCAAATTTATGCACGAAATCATCGCCATGCGAAGAACAGGCCATCATAAAACGGCGTGGATTCAAAATTCGGGCGGGCCACCCCCGCCCCACCTTTGAATACACAAACGCGCCGAGCGACAAAGTTTCGGCACGGTTTGTAAAGCAACCCCCTTAAAAGGGGGGTAGACTGTTTCATTTTAAGATTCCAGTCCACTACATTTGTGATATTTTTGTATACCTACTTACAATTATATTAAAGAAATAATGTACTGTGTCGCTTGTCGGCATTCAAATAAAAATGTGTGTCAGAAGTAAAACTTAATAATTACCATTAAAGTGCTAGTTAAAACGTGAACATTTCATCAGCTGAATGCAGAACTATTCTAACTTATTGTATGACAACATCTTTTTGGCTACGTGTTAATACTGTGAACTAACATGCTCCGCCCATTTTTACCCGGAATCCCATTATAAACTAAGAAGCTCCTCCCATTTAGTCGACAGCAGCGCCTAGAAGCTTAGCCAAGAAGATGTTGTCGTACAATACATTTGAAATTTTTGAGGAGAGAGTTTTTTGAAACATCTTACTGAAATTATTTATTATCTTTATGGATAAATAGATGCATCATATTTTAGTAGGATTATTGATGAAAAAAATGGTGCATGCACTTGTCCACATACATATAAATAACTGAAGTAGGCTGTTTCAAAAAACTCTCTCCTCAAAAATTTCAAATGTAAGTTAGAATAGTTCTGCATTCAGCTGACGATTTGTTTCATCACCAATTCATCGATCCGCATTCTCATTCTTCAATTTTCTGTGTTATGTGTCTTTATGTTCGTATATGGATGAATTTTCTTATGACTTTTTTATTGATGGCTGAATATAGGTACATTATTTGAAAACATCTCATGCATACCCACAAAATACGACACCCGACGGGACTTGAACCTGTATCTGCTGGATTCGCGCCAGTATGCTTTTAGCTCTGGGGCGTTCATAAACACAGTACAAAGGCCCCTTTATTCGAATACAAAGGCCTCCTACATTATATACGAGCGCGACACCGGCGTCTACTGTCACCAGTTTGTGTACTCAAGTATCGGCATGCTACTACCCATACTCAGTACGTGTGGCCCAATAAACTTATCCAAAAAACTTGTTCGAAGTTCGACCGCATGCGATGAGATCATCGCCGCGACTCGCTAGTTGGTACTGTTGACATTTCAATGATGACGTTTCAATACTATTGACATTAAATGCGCGCAAGCGAGATAGCATAATACACGTATGTCGAGCCGTGATATACTCAACTGTTATTGGTCTCCATTTCTCCCCAGTTGTGTAGTGCGAAAACATCTTCTTGGCTAGGTGTTAAAACTGTGAACGAACATGCTCCGCCCATTTTTAACCACACTTCCATTATAAACTAACAAGCTCCTCCTATTTAGTTAGACAACAGCGTCTAGAAGCGTAGCCAAGGAGTTGGTATAGTGAAGGACAGAAATGGTGACTAATTATTATGATGAATTTAGTTTATGGGCGGCCATAGTTTGGAAGAATCTCTCTGTGAAACGGGGAGTTATCAGGCGAACACGCCGTGCAGGGAGATAGCCCCGGTCGCTCATTACCATATACACGAGGTCGGCGCTATCCCGACATAATGGCGCTCGCTACCTCCTGCTACGTCCTGCGCCCCTCGAAGACCCATTATCATTTATGCTTTTGGCTGAATCGCAAATTGGTTTTTAAAGTTGTGCTCAGTTTACACTGGCGGTTAGCTGTAGGTACGAGAATTCGATGAATGAATGCATACATGCCACAAAAACACTGCATCACAATGCAATTAGTTAACCTTTATTCTTAGATTATAGAAAAATCCTTTATTGTTTATTCGTGATCAAAGTCACATGTTAATAATTGTTATATGTCTATCAGAACATACAATTTTGGCAAACACCAAACGATGATAAAATACGTCCAACACAGAACAGTTAACACTTTGCCACGTTTCCGTTATTTCTATTGGTCCAAATTAACACGGAAGCAATTCAATACACAGGCAGTAATCTACAATTGGTAAATTCGTAATACGGCGAAAATTTCAGTTGGTAGACATGTCGTGTGAAAGATGTTTCATATTTGCGGACCTCGGTCAAATACGGGTATGTTCATACTGGCGTATCTGTGTTTTTTCACTCGAACCTCGAAATGTTGTTGGTACATATTGAAACGTCAAACAAGAATTGAACGTCAACATAACCTACAATATTATTAATTATGTCATTGCAGTATGTATTACAAAAAAGTGTTGCCACTCGATATTTGACAGATCACGGGGAACCTATAAATTGTTGACACCCGTGGCGTAGATTATTTTTCAAAATAGTCGCATATCGCATCTCAATTTTCAGTATGTCATTTACGTATTCTATCTCGCTCTAAAAGTTAACATAGTCAATAACGTGTCCGGAAACTTGAACGTATGCAGTTCGCCGTAACACACTTCATCGTGAAATGTTGTATCAGAAATATATGGCCGCATATTAAAGACAGTCCGTCCAACTTCTTTGGGTCGTATAGTACTCAAGTACTGACATAAAATTCATAGGTAAATAAAACACGGTTCTTGTCAGTTTACACTTTACAGGAAGCCAGAAATTACAAATTTTTAAAATAGCCGATATACTGGATTATTTGTTGGGTTAGGTTAGGTTTTAATTCATGAATTTTGCCAAAATCAGCTATGACAATTGAATTAATGTTCATATTGAATCTAATAAAATTGGAGACCGTATAATACACGGTCACCTCTTTCCGATAAGAAAGCTCACGGCGAACTGTGCCTCGGTGAATGTTTTACGTAGGTAGGTACTATTTACATGTAACCGCCAAACTGAATAAACATCCGATGGATAAATGCACTCGTGGTGCTCAAGGGGCACTAATTTGGATGAGGCGCAATGCACACTGAAATTCGTGGTGACATCAACAACATACCTAACCATAATTCATAAGTCAAGAAAGAGGGTGTTAATATAATACTTTTGACAGTTGACTTATTGTAATAATTATTAGCTCCCTAAATACATAACGTGATAAATGTGATATAGAGCCGAGCCACACCGGGCGACTCTGGTCTTGAGTCGCGCGACTTGTCTCTTCGTGCGATTTACTCGGGCGACTTGCCGGCGACCGGCCTTATGTTAGAACTTGCGAGTTGTAGTCGCCCGGTCGACATGACGTCATATGACATCATTGTGACGTACTACCGGAGTGATAAAAGCATTCGAGAAAATAACGCTACTAAAATAGTGGCGCTATCCATTGTCCCCATACACAAATAGGTGTTTCAGTATAATAATATCTATGGTAAGCCGTGTGCGTTGGACGGCTTGCCTCGAGCGTGTATTGGCTGACGTCACAATTACGTCATTTCGTCGGGTGACTTAACAAGTTAGAACATAAGGCCCCAGAGAGGCAGCCAATAATAAGAATAGTAATGAATGTACACGCAAGTATAAAAAAAAATACGTTCTCTCCGCGGCGTGGCTGCCGGCGACTGGTCGCCTAGTGTGGCAGCGCTCAATACATAGCTATATTATGTTTTCATACATCGCAACCGATCGCCCGACCAGAGAGACCGGGAGACCAGACCGAGCGCACGAACGAGATTTTACTGATCGCGCGACTTTATTGCTTGTGCGACTACTGGGCGACCAGGTGTGGCATGGTCCATATAACTGCATGCATCGGTCTGGTCTCGGCGACTGGTCTCGAGACCAGAGTCGCCCGGTGTGGCTCGGCTCATATTTATCACATGTTATGCTCTGTCTTGGAGTGTACATGACAATTTACTTGCTGTAATACGTTTGAAAACTTTTTATTATAGTTTTTAACAAACCCATCGCAACGATTGAATCGAGCATTCGCGGACTAGGCCAGAGAAAATGCGAAAAATCCAGTTACCGAATTGATATTTCCAAATAAATCCTCAGACGGTTTTCCCAGGGGAACAGCGGAGTGATGCGTACAAAATCCCACAAAGGAAAAGGAACGACCGCTCCTGTATAATAAAACAATTAAACCAACATTCCGGGCACGTCCGCCTGGGCGGGGAGAGAGAGACTGCGAACACCCGTCGCCGCCCTTGGCCATACTGACTCCCTGCTCTCCTGATACTTATTTATACGGTTGAGGCTTTATTAGACGGGAAACTCGCACAATTGCTCGGCGACCGAGGGAGACCGTTTCATTGTATTCGATCTGTGGTCACGTGACAGACTGGGTTTTTTTTCGGCGGCCATTTTGAAAAAGGTCACGGATTTTTTTCCCTGAGATATCTATAGAGTACCTACCTCTATAATAAGAGCGAAATCTATTATGGTTTTAAATATGTTATTACAATTGTTAAGTTAAATTATCTAGAAAATTAGATTGACAGCACCCATGTTTTTTTTATATGTATATTTGGAAACAGTCCATGTCCTAGGAATCTATTGGTAAATGTGTCAGATCGAAAGGATCATCATAAAAAAGTATGTTATTACAATAACATTGTATGGAGAGCATGGCCCCCACATCCTGAAGCGGGCCCCCCTACCTATCGCTAATGGTAAAGGCAGTGTGACGCGCTACAGTAGCGTTTTCCATAGTGTACGCGGTAAAATTAAGGTGTATTTTTAGCGATTTTTTGTGATCGATTTTCAAGATAAGTACCAAGTTATGTGCATACATTAATATCGATTGTAGAAAGGCAAAAAGGATTTAACGCTCAGTTTTTGTCAAAATAATATGTTTTATAGCATAATAATATTGCACAAGACTAAATACATGTTATGTCCAAAGGCTGTAAGCTATAAATGCCGAATTATTATCTAAATTTAGCTTGTAATTAAAAAAAGAAGTGGGAATAAGACTTAACCATCATTGTTGATTTTTCTTTAATTAGCCCAATAATGAACGAGAGATTGGGAAAATAAAACACCAAATCATTAATCATCATGCACTTCAAGTTAATGTATATTTTATATCTTATTAACATAGAGAGAAAACCACTACAAAAACATTTTTGTGCCTACTGTAAAATTTCATTTGTGTGGGATAAGTCCTTTTGCCTTTTAAAAGTTTTTATTGAAAATATGCGGGAATATATTAAATAATTACAAGATAAAAAGAACTTTTTATATACCACGTTTTTAAATTTTCTGTTGAATCATATAAACTTGACAATTAATACATAGATAATAATTTAGGACAAATAATGCAATTGTCAACAAATCATTTTTTTGCTATTTTGCAACAAACAAATATAGAATACTGAAATGACATTTTGATTTCCATAATAACGCACGTATATATTAATAATTTTAGCAACCAATAATAGTGGATTGGATTACGGATTTCTTCCGAAATAACTTTCGATTCTACTTAAAGATGGCTAAATGCATTGGCATCGTCTTCTGATATATTCAAAAAGTTTCAAATGTCTAGCTAGTCGGGAAGTTAGTTAAAAATCGATTGCAAGATTTGTACTGGATAAACAACCACCGGACAAACAAGAATTCGAGCTAAGAAAAACGTGGTAAAATTGCCTCAAACTTAGAATATGGATCATATCCATGTAATACGTCCATGGCTACAAACCTTCCCACGTACCTATACGTTGTTATTATAAACACAGACCTAGCGCAAAACATTAAATTGAATAAATCCTAACTCAGTAGAAGTATTTCATTTAGTTCTTTGAGAGCTCTGGCGGGGGGGGGGGGGCGGGCGAGGTAAAAGCGACATTGGCGAAAGCTCTCCAAAGGAATTAAAATAAAATTGAAAATGCTCAACATTACGAAAGCTCGCGACGCATTTCTTTTAAGTCGTTTATGTATTTCGAGCATAATAATATAATAAAACGAGGGAAAGATACTGAGAAATTTTACAGCTTTCGACATTCAGATTAAATGAATAGATTCACTTTTAGAAACTAAATAATTTGAATTGCTATGTACTTTACTTTGTGAAGGGGCATAATTAATTGAGTTGGCTGTTTGTCAAGGTGTTAATAATAATATTCAAATGTTTAATTTATACATTTACGTAATATAGTGAAACTTTACAACCTACACATTCAAGACATTCATTACATGAAAAACAAAGAAAAGTAAATCTATGCTATACACAAAGTCTTTTTTCTCCAATTGGGAAACATTTGCAATCAAGTAAGACCAGCGTTGACGCATCTTGCCGTCTGTGTTGATTCGCAGTGCCGTGTATCTTGGCCCTAAGTGGTGTGCGCGTACAATTGTGCAAACAGAAATTTTATAGAAAGTAGTGTGCGAAACCAGAGTTTTGATTTGCCTAAATAAACTGATTGATTCATTTTCCGACCATGTCAGATCCTAATAAAACCATATGGGCCACAGAGTGGAGGTTTGTAATAACAGATTTTGTTTTTACCAGAAATGAATATCAGCCACTTGCTCAACGTATTAGGTCCATACTCTAGACTCACACACAAATTGAAAAACAATATGTGTACTTTGCCAGACACAGGATTCGAACCTGTGACGCACGATGCTATAGGCCGACGCTTAAGCCGCGCGGCCATCGTGCACACATTTGAATGCATTTGCGTGCATCGCATATTGATTTGACGAGACACAAAAAATTGTGAATATATTTTGTGCAGATAATTGTCTTCTTATATGATCTGATACTCTGTAAATATTGACTTTATCTAAGAAATGAAAATATAATTAATATTAAATTCTACAGGTTTTTTTAAAAAGGTTTGTCGATAGCTATTTCGGTTGTAACACCATTATCAAGACTATTCAGATAGGCCGTTTGCCTTTGCTTAAATACTATACGTATAGATAGAGACAGAATACATTTTCTTATTCGTTCAAACAATATTATGACTTTGTATACTTATTATTAATTGTAATATTATTAATACTTTGAAAACCCTAAGTGGGTTTTTTAAAATGGATATCGAAATTTTCAAAATTTATCAAAATTACAGTATTCGATGGTTATTTATTGACATTATTGATCAATTAAAATATTATTAGTATAATTGTCTTAATCGTGTGTTTAGATTATATTTAATAGTGGCGACGAATACATTACCAAATTTTCATTAATTATGTCATTACTTTTGGATAATTCGCGATTAATTTCTAACTGTTCAAGTAAATTTAATTTTAAACCTTTATTACATATATGCAAACATTGTGGCGTTTCATTGTTACTGATGCTATGCGAGTTTGATATCAAATGTTTAGCAAACTGAGAATCTGTTTTACCATTCCTAAAAGACCGGAGGTGCTCTTCAAAACGAGTTTTTATTGACCTGCCAGATTGACCAATGTAGCATAGACTACATGTGCCACATGTTATTTTATAAACTCCGCTTTTCTCCAGTTTGTTGATTTTATCTTTACTATTTTTTAAGTTTAATCCTAGATTATTATTAGCTTTGAATGCTACGTTAACGCTATGTTTAATTTCTTGATAAATTTTGTCTGAAATAATGCCGTGATAACCAATGGACTTGTAATAACGATTTGAATCTTTAACGTTAGGATATATTGTTGATCTAGCTAATTTAAGTTGTTTTTTATATAATATTTTATCTACCATTGATGTTTCATATCCATTACTTAAGGCTATTTGTTTAATGGTATGTAGTTCATCCTCAAAATCTAATTTATTCATGGGCACGCTAACTAGCCTGTGGATCATGGCATGGTATGCCGCCAACTTATGAATCCATGGATGTTGCGATCCTTTATGTATAGTAGTTTCAGTATAGGTGGGTTTTCTATATATTTTGAAGTTATGTTTATTATTAACCCTCTGAATAGTGAGGTCTAGAAAATTAATTCTGTTTTCTATCTCTACTTCGACCGTGAATTTAATATTACAGTGAAATGCGTTAGCCCTTTTGATGAACGAGTTAAGTTGACGGTCAGTTCCTTTCCAGCAAATCAAAATATCTACGTATCTATGGTAATATAATATGTCAGCTACTGAGTCTATTTTAAGTGATTCCGATTCGAATTTGTCCATAAAAAGTTCTGCGAGCAAAGGACTTAAAGGAGACCCCATAGGGACTCCGTCAAGTTGATTATAAAACTCTGAATTAAATGAGAAATAGTTATTTTCTACACATAATTTCATTAAAGAATAAATTTCTTCTAACTCGAATGGGTGTACTTTAGCTTTTTCTAGTTTTTCGTACACTATTTCTAAACATTCTTTAACTGGAATATTAGTAAATAAACTGGTTACATCTAATGATACCAGCTTACAGTTGCTAGGTAAATCTATGGTATTTATTTTATTAATTAAGTCAACTGAATTTTCTACGCTTCTTTTGGCTTTGAAATTTGTTAGATGTTTAAAAATTTTATTAATATAATATGCTAATTTGACTGTTGGCGTATTCGTATATGATACCACGGGCCTAATAGGAATATTAGTCTTATGTATCTTCGGTTGACCATATAGTAAGGGTGCCATAGGATTCATAAGAGTAACACTACGTTTGATAGCTTCGGTGGGGAAAGTGATAGTGCAATCATTTATTAATGTTTTAACTTTAGATGCGATTTTAGACGTAGGGTCTTTATTGAGTTTAACAAACTCACACGGTTAAGAAAGTTATTAACTTTTTCTAAATAATCTGCTCTGTTTATAATTACAACGGAGTTGCCTTTATCTGCCTTGGTGATCACCAAGTCGTAATCTTTAACTTTATTTTTAATAGATTTAAGATGTGAAATTTCGTCATTATTGACCACGCGTTTCTTCGTGTGCAATGCATCCGAAATCATTTTAGCTGTTGTATGTTTAAGTAATTTATTGTTATCAGCTCTAGCTAATGCCATTTCAGTGTCAATTGCTAGTAATTCCAGTTGTTTCTTAGATGGCAACTGTGGGATTGATATTTAAATCCTTTGTTCAAAAGTTGCATTTCTTGATTAGAAAATGTAACATTAGACAAGTTAATTGCTTTTTCATAAAATTTAATTTGTTTAACAATAAATTTTGATGTTGATTCTACGTTAACGTTATGAGATTCTGTTAGTTTTTTAAGTTTACGACACTGTTTCTGAAATTTGTCAAATATAATTTGGCTAATCTCTTCGCGAATGTCATAGTCTAATGTATCGAATTCAATTGGATGAAGTTTAAAGGATAATTCTGAATGAAGAAGTTTAATATAATGTAAAAGATTATCACGTTTCCTCATACCCTCCCGGATCTCTGCCTTCAGCCAAATCTTCTTTGCTCTGTTGATAGCAGTTTTACCTGCTGCGCTAGTAGATTTTGTCTTGATTTGGATGTAACTTGGGGACACTTTACACTTAATGCACTGCTCATTAAACCACACGTTCTGTACCGTGATTCTATGCTTAAGTTTTAAACGTCTATAAAAACTTGCTTGGATGGCTATATCCGCCATCTTCAATTTATTAATTGAGTTAGCATTTACTTGGTAGAATTCCATTTTACAAGAAATGAAAATATAATTAATATTAAATTCTACAGGTTTTTTTTTATAAAAGGTTTGCCGATAGCTATTTCGGTTGTAACACCATTATCAAGACTATTCAGATAGGCCGTTTGCCTTTGCTTATATACTATACGTGTATAGATAGAGACAGAATACATTTTCTTATTCGTTCCAGCAATATTATGAATTTTTACATTATTATTAATTGTAATATTATTAATACTTTGAAAACCCACAGTGGGTTTTGTGAGACCAGAATTAATTTTCTAGACCTCACTATTCAGAGGGTTAATAATAAACATAACTTCAAAATATATAGAAAACCCACCTTTACTGAAACTACTATATATAAAGGATCGCAACATCCATGGATTCATAAGTTGGCGGCATACCATGCCATGATCCACAGGCTAGTTAGCGTACCCATGAACAAATTAGATTTTGAGGATGAACTACATACCATTAAACAAATAGCCTTAAGTAATGGATATGAAACATCAATGGTAGATAAAATATTATATAAAAAACAACTTAAATTAGCTAGATCAACAATATACCCTAACGTTAAAGATTCAAATCGTTATTACAAGTCCATTGGTTATCACGGCATTATTTCGGACAAAATTTATCAAGAAATTAAACATAGCGTTAACGTAGCATTCAAAGCTAATAATAATCTAGGATTAAACTTAAAAATAGTAAAGATAAAATCAACAAACTGGGGAAAAGCGGAGTTTATAAAATAACATGTGGCACATGTAGTCTATGCTACATTGGTCAATCTGGCAGGTCAATAAAAACTCGTTTTGAAGAGCACCTCCGGTCTTTTAGGAATGGTAAAACAGATTCTCAGTTTGCTAAACATTTGATATCAAACTCGTATAGCATCAGTAACAATGAAACGCCACAATGTTTGCATATATGTAATAAAGGTCTAAAATTAAATTTACTTGAACAGTTGGAAATTAATCGCGAATTATCCAAAAGTAATCACATAATTAATGAAAATTTGGTAATGTATTCATCGCCATTATTAAATATAATCTAAACACACGATTAAGACAATTATACTAATAATATTTTAATTGATTAATAATGTCAATAAATAACCATCGAACACTGTAATTTTGATAAATTTTGAAAATTTTGATATCCATTTAAAAAAAAACCACTTAGGGTTTTCAAAGTATTAATAATATTACAATTAATAATAATGTAAAAATTCATAATATTGCTGGAACAAATAAGAAAATGTATTCTGTCTCTATCTATACACGTATAGTATTTAAGCAAAGGCAAACGGCCTATCTGAATAGTCTTGATAATGGTGTTACAACCGAAATAGCTATCGACAAACCTTTTTAAAAATACCTGTAGAATTTAATATTAATTATATTTTCATTTCTTGTATACTGATATAACTTTTCAACACATCCATTCTTTCTCTCAATTCTACCCTCTCTGTATTTAAATATTCTTACATATCTTTAAAGTGTGCGATTTTTTTAATATTACTCTCTGTTATACCTATATATGTTGTTTAATGCAAAATACTCCATGTTTTTTTAGTTGATGCCTGCAACCACTGCCATGATATATTCCGCTAGTCTCGGATTGCCAGAGAGGATCTTACAAATACAGGAGCCATACGATGAAATACAGATTGACTATCAAGACATTAAAAAAGAATTGGAGCTTAAGCATACACAATCTGACGTCACCGATCCTAAATTATTAGTAGCCGTATTAAAGTTAGAAAAAAAATCGTTTAATAACAAAAATTTTGCTTGCAGTTTTTGTTTTGATTTTTTTGCATCGTTATCTCTATTGAAGCTTCACAAAGCTTGTCATAAAAAATTAATAGAGGATGAAATGGAAAAATTCAAAATCATTCGATATGATGTCAAGAATCTAAATATTATAAATCATTCTGATAAAAAGCCATTTAAATGCGACCAATGTGACTACTCATGTAAGCGATCAAGAAACATGAAATTACACAACATTACTCATTCTGGTGAAAAGCCATTTAAATGTGACCAATGCAATTATTCTTGTATCACATCTAGTATTTTGGAAATCCACAAAATGACTCATTCTGGTGAAAAGCCATTTAAATGTGATCAATGTAATTACTCTTGTATACCATCTGGTAATATGAAAAGACACAAAATGACTCATTCTAGTGACAGGCCACTTAAATGTGCGCAGTGTAAGTACTCTTGTATCCAATCTCAAAATATGAAAATTCATAAAATGACTCATTCTGGTGAAAAGCCTTTTTAATGTGACCAATGCAATTACTCATCAATTACATCTATCCAGATAAAAATCCACAAAATGACCCATACTGGTGAAAAACCCTTTCACTGTGAAAAGTGTGATTATTCATCTCAAACATCGAGGAACATGAGATTACACAAAATGACTCATACTGGTGAAAAACCATTTAAATGTGGTCAATGTGAGTACTCGTGTATACTATCTGGTAATATGAAAACACACAAAATGACTCATTCTGGTGAAAAGCCATTTAAATGTGACCATTGTAATTACTCTTGTATAACATCTAGTGATATGAAAAAACACAAAATGACTCATTCTAGTGAAAAACCACTTAAATGTGCGCAATGTAATTACTCTTGTATTCAATCTCAACTTATGAAAATGCACAAAATGACTCATTCTGGTGAAAAGCCATTTTAATGTGACCAGTGTAATTACTCATGTATCCGATCTAATGTTATAAAATAACACAAAATGACTCATTCTGGTGAAAAGTGACGTTACCCCAGTCCCGGAATAATCCCAAAGGCACTTTATCTTCAACCGGTCCTGCCATTAGACCGATTGAGAACCTTTGCTTAGCTAGCTCAGCTCTATTTGGGAGGAGGTAGTCACCTAAAGTTCTTGTTCGACACTATTTGAATACACCGTAACAATATTATTTAACTTTAAAATGTTTAAAGAACCGTCACCTAGTAATAGGTTGACGTCTAGATCGTTAATTATTTAATTACTTTCAATTTGAATTTACTTTCGTAAATATATACGCAATCGTTAATGACAGCTGACCTCCTGTCACTTTTCTTTAGATCAGCTGTTTATCGAAGAAAACATCGTAGATTATATTCAAAAATAAAAACTTCTTTTAGTAATACTGTTTTAATTATTTATTAAATTAATCTCTATAAATAAGTTTATTATATTTAATTGTTTATTAACAATTACACACTTTATTTTAACTTCAAATAATTTCTTAATTATTTTATAAACTTATTTTACTTAATTATTAGGTAAAGTTAACTAATTATAATTATTTTATATTTATTTAATATACGATTACACACTTATAAGCTATGAGCCGCCGACTATAAACTTAAGGAAGCTATGCTCCTTTTATTAAATAATATCGCGACTTGATGACGCAATGCTGTGACGATATGTTGTTTACAACATCAACGGACAGCTCGAATCACAACGTCACCCGTTGTGACGTCTTGACTAATGACGCGACGGAATATTTCGTGAAAGAAAAGATCGCGAAAATATTTTAAAACTAAACGGATTTGCTCTGCACTTGAGCACAACCTTACGGTGCTATTGGAAAATCGACGACTGAAGTGGATGAAAATGTATGGCCTTTTATAGTCCCCAGAAGGAGGTCTCCCGAGATTTAACGTCACAGATGCAAACTTCCCCCACTCTAAATTTATGTTTTCTTTGAATAACTAAAGAACTATTTATATTTTCAATCAAGAGATTACGTTAACGTGTAGAGGTTCAAATACTTGTTATTGAAATATAGATTTTATTAACTTAAAATTATAAAAAGGGACAAAAGAGGTCTTACATGACTTTTCTGGGCGTGTTCACACGCAAAAAATGGACCAATGAGGTAGTTTTCTACCTCTTTCACAAGGCAAAGAGCCAAACTCTTGGATCAATTACAGAAAAGCTGTTTATTTCCCGGCTTTTCCGGAAAATTTCAATCATTTAATTAGGTAAAAATAAGCAACTTATAAATACCCATAGGTGTTACAAGTTTAGTAACAATCGTAAAAGTCCCTGTAGTACTTTCGACATAGATTGTCCAAATATCTATTAATTCATTTATCGGGTTCGCGGTTTAGAAAAATGAAAATGTTTCCGTTCAAAACGGTGCGCAACACGAAGGCGAATAAACAAAATTACCGCTCGAGTGTGTTAACGCAATCAGAATGACGTAAAATTAAATTCAGCCGTTTCTTTTATACAAAAACTTCGCGCGCTAATTGTCGTCAGCCGGAAGTAGATACAACTAAAATTTATTTAATTAAATTTATAAAACACTTCAACTTAGAAGGATAACATTAGTTCCAATCTAGATTTCTACGACAAGTATTTATTTATAAAGTTTGAAAGTTACCTATTTCGGGTAACTTTTTAAAATTGATCTGTCGGTGTTAATCGACAGATCTAAAGAACAATTTTTATTTGTAAATTAGGAAAGCAACCGAGTATTTGGACTTATATAATTAGAATTTCTATTTCCGAAATTCCTTCATCTATTTTTTACAAAGGTAGGTACTTAAAATTCGTACCCTTTTATTATGACTCAAAACATTAATTTATTATTTAAATTAGATGTTTGCAATCAGTACTTACAAAATGTTATCATTAGATTTTAATTACGACAATATCTGATATCATAATTTATTTATTTAAGATATTTCATTTTGGTCGTCGGTAAATACATGGTAACCAAATTTGATAAATAAAATTTATTTTTATATACCTAATTCATAATTGGATTAAATATAATTGGACATTTATTTACAATGTTTAGTAAATGATATCACATAAGTCGTTTACAATTTATTATCTTGTTTTAACCTTAATCCTATACACTGTACATGGTGTTTTCCACAAAATATTAACAATGTACTTAATTAATGATGTTTATTTTAAATGATGTTATAACAATAAAAATTGTTTGCGATTTAAACCTTTAAACCAATGTAACTTGCGTTAATCAGAATATATTTTCAAAATATGTTATTTTTCAAAGCATCCGCGAACATGAAGTGCCGGTTAGTTAACCCAACTGAAAATAGTCTATGGGGTCCAAACAATTTGTTGGTATATTCGCCCCAACTATTCTATTCTTTGAATTTAAATGGTGGTAGACAATGAGTACCTACCATGTTTTCGTTGAGTGACATGATGTGGTAGGATTAATGGGTGTTGAAGGTCTTATATTGTCTTCACCACTATCATCGCTGAGATATGCACTTCTCCTTCTTTTGAGCGGGATGATATCGCTTTCACTATCTGTATCGTTATGATATGTAACGGCCCCCCGATCAAACTGTCTTCTTCACTTTCTTCGCTAGAAGATCTATCATCGCTGGTTCTGATAATGACATATCCACTATCCGCTTCTCTATGACTATTTCTGATATTTCCTGAATTTTGAGAAATTATACGTTCGAAATCATCAAAATCAATACTATCAAATGATATTTTCATTGCTCTTTTGGTGTTTTCCATGGTGATTGTTATTTAATTATGTTCTTAATCACGTTATTTACTGTATATATTTATAATTATTAATAGGTTCTTAGGTACTGTTATGGAACGGCGAGATGAACTTCATATTGATTAAAATGGCTTTATAAGAATGTAATATAATCATTATAATAGATTATATTGTGTTGGACAATGATTTCTTAACCATTACTGTATGCACTTATTTACGGTCTTACGGTCGAGACAATACTGAAGTTGAAAGGGTACCTACTAAGATTATATCAAATAATCATATTATTCAGTGCATTGTTAGATATTTAGATTGATAAGAGAAGTGTAACTCAACGCAATATACTTTCTTCATACAAAAATAATGAGGCGTTCAAAGGACATTGAAAATAACAATGGAACGATTAAGATAAAGCAATCAAAACCGTTCTTATACCCCGTAATACATTGGGTGTTTGATTACACATTCTATATAAGCTAATATGACACGTCATGTTCAAATTATTGTAATGTATTAAGAATAATATCTTATAATAATGATAATATACAAGGAGTATATTATCATATATATTATATGATAATATACTAGTTCTATAATACACATAAATATGGTCACAGTAAGCGGGAAAAGCATAAAAGTCCGCCTCTTATTGAATATTACGATAGACTGTCTCAAAATTATTTGAAAATTGCAAATATTTAATCAGTTGGATAGATATGTACATCATTTTTTCCAAGATTTTATTCAACCCAATGGTTGATACTAACGTAAATTTGATGGTTTATCCTGCATGTTATAATGTAGTTAACTTTGTCGGCAATAACATTTTGTAGAATTTTTTTTTTACGTTTGATACATCGGGGAGTAAATCTACACCTGCTCTCCAGCTGAGCTCCCTACTGGGATCGTTCGGGCAAGAATGTCTAGCCAAGAGTGTGCAAAGAGCTGATTTGAAAGATGTTTGATTTAATAAATATTATTCTCTCATATACCTATGTCGTCTGCATATGTTAATGCGGTACTTCACCTTCTTAAGTTGATTCCTGCAACTACTGCAGTGACCTATTTCGGTAGTCTCGAAGTGTCAGAGAGGATCTTAGAGGTACAAGAGCCATACGATGAAATACAGATTGACCATCAAGACATTAAAAAAGAATTGGGGTTATATGAAACCAATACAAGTATAGTCAGTCGCACTGTTAAACGTAAGCATATCCAATCATACGTCACAGATCAAAAACTATTAGTAGCTGTCATAAAGTTGGAGAAAAAAACGTTCAATGACGTAAATTTTGCGTGCAGTTTTTGTTTTGAGTTTTTTGCATCGTTATCTCTATTGAAACTTCACAAAACTTGTCATAAAAAATCAATAGTGCATAAAATGGAAACGTACAAAAGCAGTCGATCTGATTTTAAGAATGAAAACGTAGTAAATCATTCTGATGTAAAGCCATTTAAATGTGACCAATGTAAATACTCATGTATAAGATCTTGGGTTATGAAAATACTCAAAATGACTCATTCTGATGAAAAGCCATTTAAATGTGACCAATGTGAATACTCATGTTAACAATCTGGTAGTATGAAATTACACAAAATGACTCATTCCGGTGAAAAGCCATTTAAATGTGACCAATGTAAATACTCTTTTATACAATTTAGTAATTTGAAAAGACACAAAATTACTCATTCTGGTGAAAAGCCTGTGAAATGTGACCAATGTAATTACTCATGTATAAGATCTGGTGATATAAAAATACACAAAATGACTCATTCTGGTGAAAAGCCAATTCATTGTGACCAGTGTGATTATTCATGTAATACATCAACTACTTTGAAAATACACAAAATGACTCATTCTGGTGAAAAGCCTGTGAAATGTGACCAATGTAATTACTCGTGTATAAGATCTGCCGATATGAAATTACACAAAATGACTCATTCTGGTAAAAAGCCATTGAAATGTGACCAATGTAATTACTCAACTATAGGATATGGTAATATGAAAGTACACAAAATGACTCATTCCGGTGAAAAGCCGTTGTAATGTGACCAATGTAATTACTCATGTATAAGAATTGGTGTTATGAAAATACACAAAATGACTCATTCTAATGAAAAGCCATTTTAATGTGATTACTCGCGTACATTATCAAGTGTGATGAAAACACACAAAATAACTAATTCTGGCGAAAAGCTATTTAATTGTGACCTGTGTGATTATTCATGTTCACAATCTAGTAGGATGAAAACAGACAATATGATTCATTCTGGTGTTAAGCCATTCATTTGCGATCGATGTGATCACTCATGTATATGATTTAGCAGGTTGAAAAGACACAAAATGACACATTCTGGTGAAAAGCAATTTGAATGTGATCAATGTAATTACTTATGTATCAGATCTGATTCAATGAAATTACACAAAATGTCTCATTCTGGTGCAAAACCATTTAAATGTCACCAAGTAATTACTCATATTTCAGGTTTGGTGATATAAAACCACACAAAATGACTCATTCTGGTTAAGGGGGATCATATATGACAACAGAGAACGTGGCAGAAAAATACGAATCTTGCAATTTGAATTTATTTTTGAAAATGTACAATTTCAACTGTATTAATTAATCAATATATATCTGAAAACATTAAAAAGAATAGTAATAATTCAAATCTTCTGACATACTACAAATGTCGATTTCCGGTTTTCGGGATTAGCCATTGCTGAGTACGTTGCGACAAGCTACAACAAACAAAAGACATGAAATAACTTAATACTACAACATACTATCCATGTAAATGTCATGCCTCTCAGACGGCTGTTTAGTGTGAATCTATGGACCGAGATGAAAAAATATAAGTTTACTTCAGTATTCCCACCTTTAAATTTTAGTACGTGCATTCACTTTGCAAGCAGTGTTCACTAGTCGTTTGACATTGCGGATTCATAACAGGCATCCACTGAGTAGGTCAATGACCGGCGAATATAAATTCAATATTTTTAAGACGCCAGTATTGGAAACGATCTCTCGTGACTGCAGGCAAAAATGTTTCAAGAGCAAAAGTAACCTATGAGATTCAAGAAAGTAGAAAGAGAGCATGCCTTGTAGAAAGACAGCCGTTAAAAAATCGTTTGACGAATTATTGAAAGGAAAATATCTGTTATATGTTTCAAAATAAAGACATCGAAGAAATATTTTCTCGACGCGCTCTATAATAAACTTGTAAAGAAAATCATTAGAAATCCAGATAATAGAGCCATATTCAAGAATATATTATTGATTCGTCCTGCGAGTCTTGAACTGCGTTCAGAAGAATCGCAATTTATCTGTCCAGCCAGTGTACGAGCCGTTTCACACGGGTTACTTGTGTCCAGCCACCGGTGTGTCAAGATGCCGCATTAAAAATATTTTTCCACTTACCTTTTGACGAGACCCCGGTCCTGGTAAAGTCAGAAGGGCGTTATATTCTCAATCGGCCCCTTGGGAACTTGAGAACACACCACAACAATATTGCGATATGATTTAAAAACGCCACCCGATAATAGGATGACGTCAGAATCCAACGAATATTTTATTGATTTAATTTAAGTTCGATATTGAAAACGAACTGACAGCTGCGAAACTCAACGAAACTGAACCTACCGACATTCAATTTCAAATATTTTTGCACTGGCTAGTGATTTGTAGATGGAATTTATTTAATTATAAAAATAATAAAACATATTTAATCACCGGTCATATTATTATAAATTGACTTTCTAATTAAATACATATATATTGATAGGTTCCCAAAAATACAGTTGTGATTCAACCAAAGAATTCTAGAGGTACGTTTGAGTTAATAACCAAATAACTATGTGAATAGCTTATTACAAGCGACCTAAGTAATTTTGTTTTATCATATTTAAATCGTAAATTACGGCGCTTCTATTATACATGTAGTTTTCTATTGAGACTATTATATTATTGTATACGAAATCATTTTCAAACAATTTTTTCAAAAACATTAAAACAATCATTAATCTTTGGGTGGGAATTAATCGTAAATTGCTTTGAATTTTATTGTTAATTTCAATTGTGTTTCAATAGTGTTTTTACTGATTCCTCGTCTTTTTGTTATTCTTTAAATATTTTAAACTACTTGTTTTTCATCTTACTATTTTTGTTTCTAGGTTTTGTGTTTACTTTTCAGGATGTGATTTAAGTAATAAATTTATTATAATTTTTCAAGATATTTTATTATATATTAGGTACTCCCATCCATACACTTAAAACACAATATAATTAATTATTATTGATTAAATATTGTAATTTGCTAAAATGTAATACCAACACGTAAAGCAGTATAGGCAGACACGTTCAAGTTGATAAATTAAAACGTAAATGCCTAAACAGTTGAAGAGACTAAGTTCTACATGGAAATTATTCGAGCACATACATTACTGAAAGATTTAATTTAATTCCTATTATCTAAGTTTATCAAATAAGAAGACAATCCCAAAAATTATGCTTAGCTGTCAATACACCTATATAACTTAACGCAGTAATATAAATTGTCACCTTGAAACATGAAAAGGGTAATGCCAGCGCTCCATTGGCACGCAAGTCAGACGATTTACAGTCTTCGGACTTTTTTTTCGCGTGGAGCACCCCAGATC
Organism: Rhyacophila brunnea; assembly: GCA_022495005.1. Lineage (NCBI taxonomy): Eukaryota > Metazoa > Arthropoda > Insecta > Trichoptera > Rhyacophilidae > Rhyacophila > Rhyacophila brunnea. The sequence goes on along the minus strand of JAGYXB010000906.1, from coordinate 63,930 downwards.
TGCAGACTTTTTAATCCGCAGACCAGGCTCGCTGGATTTCAAACATGTTTGATATTTTTGCCAGACTTCGTCAGTCGATCACTATGCGAATTCGATTTGTCATTAATACGCAATCATTCGGACCGGAAAAAAATCTGTAATTGTTTTAAACATTTTCATTGATTAATTTGTTAATTTACACATTATAAAATGAGAGATTTACAATTAATTTTTTTATTTGTATTTATGAAATTCATAAAATAAATCGTAAAACTTGTGTTGTTTTCACTGCTATATTATTTTATGCAAGTCTACATATAAATAACACAAAATTATAGGATTATCGGAAGACATTACGAGAATCATAGCTTTTCACTTTTGACAGTTCGACTTTTTTATTCGTTCGTTGATCAGTAGCAGAGCATAGACAAATCGGACGATTTATTGTCCTCGGACTTTTGGCTCGCCAATGGAGCGCTGGCATAAGAACAGTAGAGTCTCGATTATTCAAAGTAATTGGGCACCAATATAGTTTGGAACAATAGGAAAAATTACAAAAAGTAACCTCTTTACTTCCATAATCCCTTATATTATCACCGAGCCCATCGGATAGTTCACTATCGAATGAGGTTGATATCCAGATTGAATATCAACCTCATTCAATAGTGCACTACCTATATTGAAAACAATACTGACAGCTACGATACCAACTGAACTAAACTGAACCTACTGACATGTAATTCTTTTCCAAAACATCGTCAAGTATTTGGCAGATCTCTGGAACGATCAAACTGATTGTGTATTTGGGTATTCTAAATAAATAACCAAGACTAGCGTACGAATCACTTGGAATTGTAAAAATATTTGTGTGAATAAACATGTCAAAGTATACAATATGTTTTTATTATTTTTCCGTCCGTTTTTCCGTATTATTCCGTCACTGCATATTCAATATATTACTTTATGTGACATTTGGCACATTCACATATTCGCATTGGACCAAACACACATTGAAGTATTTCATCAATAAATATTGATACATGTGGGTGTTTTTAGTTCAAAACAACGACTCTAACCCCAACGCACATAAATAAATGTACTTTAGCGATCTGTAAAATATCATAGACAGTGAGAAATAAATCAGATGTTCCGTGTTCTATGGATTTTGTGGAAAAATAAAATATCGCATGTTCTCGGCACATACGATTAATTCTGATACAGTCTGTGAGGAAAAATGCGCTTCAAATGGTATTAATTCATTTTGGCCCACAACTGCACTCGTATTACGATAATATAATATTATTGAATATGCAAGGACGATTCACTTCTTACCAATCGTTCTTCTACACTTATGGCATTTCTAAATTGTGTGTCTTGTTTTTTGGCAAAGGGTCTAATCTTACAAACTAGTTTTTCGAAATCCACTGGCCTCATTCTCACAAAGTTCACAAATTGAGTTGGATCTTCGATTTTAAACTCGGATATTAAACGGAAGGCACCTAGTTCTTCTCGCCGCTGAATCCATTCCCGCATTCATTTAGACCGTTTTTCCTCCTTTTTGTTGCCAAGACTTAAAATAATAACACAGTTTTTTTTCTCGACATTCCCATATAGACAACTGACAACTGACATAACGTTTTTGAGAAGTATACGAAATAAGTGTCCGAATAAGTTACAATGCCATTTGTAAATACCGCATATATTTATTCCAAATGTTGCCATTGAATAAAGTGTAGAGACTTTATTTCAACGAGAAGTATACGAGAATTGTATGTCAGATCCATGCAGGTGTAAACATTAAGAGAAATTTTATGTCAGACTCATAAAATTTAGATTTAAACGTACCATAAGACTAGAAGCATTGACTGTCTAAGAGGTTTACAACTCAACGATGAGTCTTTTTATGCAATTTCATGCTATAATATGTTCTACACGAGTAATCACAACGAACACATGAATGGCTTTTCACCAGAATGAGAGATTTTGTGCACTTTCATGTTGCCAGATGTTCTAGAAGAGTATTTTCACTGGTCACATTTCAATGGCTTTCACCAGAATGAGACCTTTTGTGTATTTTTATCTTATTAAATGTTATACAAGAGTAATCACATTGGTCACATTATAATATCTTTTCACCAGAATGATTCATTTTGTGTAATATCAAGTAACTGGAATGCGTACTGGAGTATTCACAAATATCACATTTATATGGCTTTTTACCAGAATGAGTCGTTTCGTGTATTTTTATCAAATTAGATGTGATACATGAGTAATTACATTGGGAACATTTAAATGGCTTTTCAGCAGAATGAGTCATTTTGTGTCTTTTCATATTACTAGATTTTTTACAAGAGTAATTACAATGGTCACAGTTAAATGGCTATTCACCAAAATGTGTCATATGTGTGTAATTACAATGGAAACTGTAACGATCTTTATCCAACATAAATAAAAATACGTTACTTAACGCTGGCCACACCTGACAGTTAAGAATATATGCAACCGATATGTTGCAAGCCTGAGAAATATGAAACGCTTACGTTGGTACGTATGCGTCGTGAACGTAATGACGCCGATCAACAGGGAGTTCTACAACCGACATCGCCGCAGAAGGACGTCTCGAAGGAAGGATCTTCACGTTCGTCGTTCGGACCGATCGAGAACGGTCATGGCGGTATTTTAACAGTATCATTATTATACGATATGGTTTAATTTCTTCTGTCTTTACTATTAAATACCCCACACGATATCTATCTCGTAGAGAATAGGCCTAGTTATATGTTCGTTTTTCTTGGTTTGCATCTATGTGTATATTTCACCGACCATGATTTTTTTAAACTTTTGTTCTAATAAACCTTTTGATTATGGACATGGTTCCTAGCATAAACATTCTTTTTTTTTTAAATGCCTGACTATTCCCATTGTGTTTTGCCCAGTAGAATAGATCAGGCATGGCGCCCTAATTATTACTAGTTACATTCCATTGTGCACAAGTTGAACTGAAGGTAGGCAGTGTAGAAAATCCGCTCTCACGACCCGTTAACATATTTTTGTATTCTATAAAGTCTCATGTGCTCTATTTTCCATACTCAGGAACTGAGCTAATCCGTCGAAATGGGGAATTTGTGGTAATATTCTATTCTATCGCTTTATAATCTTATAACAGCGGGCTGTGATTTCTAACGCTACATTTTTCACATTAGGCACTAAGGCCCTTAGCCGTCACAGTGGCATTATCAGCATTTTGAGTCACCAGAATGAGTCATTTTGTGTAATTTCAACGAATTATGCGTTATACAAGAGTAATCACATTTATCACATTTAAATGGTTTTTCTCCAGAATGAGTCATTTTGTGTATTTTAATATTACCAGATGTTATACACGAGTAATCACATTGGTCACATTTAAATGGCTTTTCACCAGAATGAGTCATTTTGTGTATTTTCTTATTACCAGCTGTTATACACGAGAAATCGCAACGGTCACATTTAAATGGCTTTTCACCAGAATGAGTCATTTTGTGTATTTTCATATTACCAGCTGTTGTACACGAGTAATCACAACGGTCACATTTAAATGGCTTTTCACCAGAATGAATCATTTTGTGTATTTTCATATTACTAGATGTTATACACGAGTAATCACAACGGTCACATTTATATGGCTTTTCACCAGAATGAGTCATTTTGTGTATTTTCATCGCACTAGATGTTAAACAAGAGTATTTACATTGGTCACATTTAAATGGCTTTTCACCGGAATGAGTCATTTTGTGTATTTTCATATTACTAGATCTTATACATGAGTAATTACATTGGTCACATTTCAATGGCTTTTCGCCAGAATGAGTCATTTTGTGTGTTTTCATCCGACTAGATCTTATACATGAGTAATTACATTGGTCACATTTAAATGGCTTTACATCAGAATGATTTACTATGTTTTCATTCTTGAAATCAGATCGACTGGTTTTGTACTTTTCCATTTTATGCGCTATTGATTTTTTATGACAAGCTTTGTGAAGCTTCAATAGAGATAACGATGCAAAAAAATCAAAACAAAAACTGCACGCAAAATTTATGTCATTGAACGTTTTTTTCTCCAATTTTATGACAGCTACTAATAGTTTTTGATCTGTGACGTAAGATTGGATATGCTTATGTTTAGCAGTGCGACTGACTATATTTTTGTTGGTTTCATATAACCCCAATTCTTTTTTAAAGTCTTGATAGTCAATCTGTATTTTATCGTATGGCCCATGCACCTCTAAGATCCTCTCTGACACTTCGAGACTACCGAAATAGGTCACTGCAGTGGTTGCAGGAATCAACTAAAAGAAGGTGAAGTATCACAATATTATAGGCAGACGACATAGGTATATGAGAGAATAATATTTAAAAATCAAACATCTTTCAAATCAACTCTTTGTACTAATTCTAGTAGGGAGCCCAGCTGCACAGCAGGTATACATTTACTCCCCGATTTATCAAAAGTGAAAACGAATTCTACAAAATGTTATTGCCGACAAATTTAACTACATTATAACATGCAGGATAAACCATCAAAATTACGTAAGTACCAACCGTTGGGTTGAATAAATTCTTGGAAAAATTGATGTACCTATCTATTCAACTGATTAAATGTTTGCAATTTTCAAATAATTTTGAGATAGTCCATCGTAAGAGGGGCGGACTTGTAATGCCTTTCCCACTTACAGTGACCATATTTGTTTGTATTATACAACTAGTATTTTTCTAATATATATGATATTCTTAATACATACAATAATTTGAACATGACGTGTCATATTATCAGTACTTATCATTAAATTAGCTTATATCGAATGGGTAATCACACACCTAATATATAACGGGGTATAAGAACGCTTTTGATTGCATATCTTAATCGTTACATTGTTATTTACAATGTCCTTTGAACGCTATGTAACACGACATATTTATTATCTGCTTCAGATTATTAAGTTATGCGTGAGATCTAAAGATAGGACTTAGGCGGAGTCTGGCTGCATGTTTTCATTAAACCTTATGGGGATTCATAATAAAACACCAGTCTCCCATACAATGGCGGCTAGCCTTTTAGGTCAAATGGTCATTGACCCTCCAAAAATAAATATTTCTCAATCTACATAATAATATTTATAATATGTACAATCTCAATTATAATATTAATAATAATATTCGTCGTTGCTTTGAAATATAAGGCACGCGATGTGTTAGTAAGCTGTATAGTGTTTTGTATTCCCGATGATTCAGCGCCCAAACCATAGCAACGTGAGTGTTCACGCGGTCAATTGGAAAATTGGAAATATGACGTAAAGTTAAATTTTTCTTCCTCCACATTTTTTGTATGTGAGACGGAGAGAAAACTCAACGTTAAAACAAAATAATTTGTCGCAACATTCGCAACATGACGCTACATTCGGCCATTGTCCGAGTGTGATACAGATGGATATTTTCAATGTGGCAAAATGAAACAGATATAATAATATTACGTCTCTGACTCGTAGGTTCCACGCCGACAGTATGTATGCAGTGTATTCTGTTAGTTGAAAAGACCATTAGGTATCAACGAGTATGAAATTGATTAAATGTGTTTGATTGTTTTGCCTAGCGTTGGACTACAAAGCCGTGGCTCCCAGGTTCGAATCCTGGGTCTGGCAAGTACAAAAATTGTTTTTCAATTTGTGTGTGTCAGGTTATGGACCTAATAGGTTGAGCAAGTGGCTGACATCCATTTCTCGTAAAAAACAAAATCTGTCAATACAAACCTCCACTTTGTGGAGGCCCATATGATCCTATCAGGATCGGACATGGTCGAAAGAAGAAAAATAGAAATAGGTGCAGATATTATATAAATAGAACACAAAATTTGGTTCTTAGTGATTTATAACATTTTTGTGATGTTTTGTGGCATTGGCGACGGCTTATTTGTTTGAACCGGCAATTCAAAATGTCTAATTCAGTGGATTATATTTTAAACGAAATAAAAAATGACACATTTAACTATGATAAACGTCTACAAACGAAGATGTTAGGCAGGTACATCCCTGATATGAAAATTGTTCAGACAAAGAAAGAGAAAACAAAGATGTAAACAGATATTTTAACAAGATAAGCTATAATTTTTGTCATTATAGTTGTGGTTGCGATAAAAAAAAAATATTTTTTTATTATCATTGTCTAATTTTTGATTGAAAAACGAAAAGCAATGGACAGAATTTGGTGTTGGTGATCTAAAACATCGTAAAGAAAAAATAAAACAGCATAGCAATTTTACAGCACATTTAAATTATTATTCTATGAGGTTTGTTTTATGAGGAACTATGGATATACGAATTCAGTTAGACAGCGCTTACCGTAGATCGATCGCTGTACACAATGAAACCGTCGATAAAAATCGTTTCATTTCAATTTTATAAGTGCATTCTATTATGCGGATCGTTTGAGCTGGCTTTACGAGGCCATGAGTCTAAAGAGTCTGATAATCCTGGTATATTTCATGGATTAATAAATTTCATGCAGGAAATAGATATTGTTTTGAAGGAGCATTTAGAAAGGTCAACTTCATTCAAAGTAATTTCGAAGACTATCCAAAATGAATTATTACTAGTGTTAATATTAAAAGTCACTCACGAAGTAATTAGATGTGAAATAAAAAAGTCTAATTACGTAGCAATTCAAGTTGACGAAACGACAGACAGCTCCACAAAAACGCAAATGGTTTTCGTTATAAGATATTTTAAAAGATAATATGGTTCTTAGTGAAAGATTTTGAAAGTTTGTAAATCCAGAGGTGTGCACAGCAACAGGATTAACAGAAGAAATTTTAAAAGAGCTGAGAATCTTGACATCAAATCAAATCAAATCAAATTAATTTATATAATACGAGTATAATTATATAATGAATATAACAAATTATAAATTCAAGGCGTTCACAACATGACATAAAATAAATGTTATTAATTTTTAAAAATAAAAATACAGAGAAATGTGAGTTAATTTTACAATAGGTAATAAAATAAAAAAAGAAATAAAATAAAATAACAAAAATAAAAGTATGTAGATGGAAGCACACAGAGTAAACTTTGATATACCCCATCTTAAAAACTTATCAAACAACGTCCACCTAAATTCACCCTCATGTAAGTGGAATATATCAATCTTGAAAGTACTCCCCCGACAGCTAATAGTGCAAAGCTACGACGGAGCTGCCATTATGAATTGGAAAACTGGAGGAGTTCAGACGAGAGTCCGCGAAACTTTTCCACTAGCTCAGTACATCCACTGTTATGCTAATCAATTTAATTTAGTTCTGCAAAAAGCATCCAACATTAGGCGGCCACAGACGGACAGTTCTCGTAACAGGTTGAAGATGGCACAGACAATAACTGTTCAATAACTGTACGTTAGTGGCCACACCACAGATCAGTTTAACTATCCCATTTAAATCTGTCGAACTGTCAACAGACGTGCCGATATACGTACAGTTATTGTCTGTGGCAGAGTAAGTGTCAAAAACTATGGAGGTTATGTTCGCGGAGATATTACACAGGGGTATTGTTAGTTTTAGGTAGAGTATAATACTTGAACGATATTGATGAACGAATAATTTTACTTTGAATTTATTATGGTTATAATTGTTTTTATTAGAAACAAATTGACATAAAATACACACCTATGACGTTGGTAAAATAAATCATGATTTCGCTAGTGGATTGTGTATTTTATCGATTCACTGAAACAATATTATACACATTCGTGTAAATATAAAATATAATCTTTTCTTTTGAATAAGTTATTCCCTTTAATGGACAGTATTAATTTAGTAAGAAAACGGTAATATTTATAAAGGTATTGATTTTATATACAATAAATTTAAACATGCCACAAAATTATATTTACATCAATCATCAGTATAATAATTAATTACTATGATATTATTAAAATATATACTTAAATTTTATTTAGGTTTAGCGAAAATTGTCATTCACAATTAGGCATATTAATTTATGTTGTGAACGTCTTAAATTAATAATTTGTAATATTCACTACATACAATAAATAAAATTTGAGTACTGAGTTATTAGTCTATATTTTCACAATAACTTAATATTTATAATGCTCTCTAAAATTTTAACATTTATATTATATTGTATAAAATAATATGTTTACATAAATAACTATAACTTTGTTTTACTCTCGTAAAAATAAATAAAATATAATATTTGCGATCTCCGCGTACATAATGTTATTATATTTTTAATAATAAATGAATTTGTATTTTATAACAAGCAACACCAGCCGTAGTTGTATCGCGCGGTATATTCTACTTTACGTTACCAACATCTAATGTCACTCGAGAACTTTCGGCTAGTTGAAATTCCAACAGTTTTACAAAAACACGGGAGTGGGGGGTCGCTGGCAGTTTGAACATGGCACATATCTGACAGGTCGAAAAGTGTCCGTCTATGGGCGCAGCAGATTATCTACCAAAGATAACTGTATGGCCGCCATTAGATATTAACTGGCATGTTCAACCTCTTACGAAAACTGTCCGTCTGTGGCCGCCTATTATCAACGGTCTGAAAGTTTTTTTGCCACAGTCCAATCATCAATGAGTTTTACATAGGTTTAAAATTAATTTATATTTGTTGAGGCACACCTACTGTCGGTTTTGGTATGATATTCCAAAAGAGCGGTGTTCCTTATTTACAGGCTGTTCCAATACCTGTAGTCACCAAATTCCAAATTACATGCGAAGTTGAGAAGAGAGAGCAGAATTTCGCATGGAAAGTGAAGATGTATGAAGCATAATATGTACCTAGCCACACGGTGGTTACACTGTTACACTTTTTAATGAAAAATTTACTAACACAATATTGCTTTCATACCTTAATAGAGAAAGATTCGTAATAAACAACAGCTGGCTTACGGCACACATTCCTTATCCGCAACTAATATATCTATGTCACATTGTCTAATAGATGTCATCCTAGTAGTAGTGAGTTGTTTGAAATGTGTTTTTTAATACTAGCACTTTTAGTAATACGCATCTACATTGAAAACCTACCAGTAAAGTTTTTATGTTAATAATATATTACTTACTTATATAATAGTCTCATGTGTAAATCGTTAGATATACAATACATTCATGTTACATAATAATACATTAATAATATCACTTATGCTAAGTTCATGACATAGGTATCTTTGCATTCCTATTTGGAAACTGATCATTCGGAAAGAAGTTGACGGAGGTTAAGGGGGGACATGCTCGTCGAAGGTCAAAATTGAGTTTTTATTGTATTTCAAACCATGATCCTGGATACTCCTTAAACGTTGTAGATAATCTATTTATATAATTTTGAAGCCTTATTATCCTTTATAGTTATTTTAAACATTTGATGACTGCATAAAGTATTTTTGTTACATAAAATAGTATTCTTTTAAACCTCTCGCTCTAATGTTTTAGAATATAGTCATATTTCGGTACATAACTGTGCAGTGGTGTTAAGATTTTTTACATGTATTAATTTTTAAACGTATTTATAAAACCATTAGCATAATTTATTACGAGATAATTTTTGTAAAATATTCACGATAAAAAATTATATTGATAATCTCTGTGATCCCAAATTTGACAAGAATTAGGCATTTTATTATTCAAAAAATCGGCAAGATTAACACATTTCAAGATGATTCTAAATATATTTATTATAAGCTATGTCTTTGACCATTCAAGTGTGATAAACATCTTATGAATAATGATTGCTTTATAATAATTATTGACCTAAGAATAAGGTAGTGTTTTTTTGAAATACGCCATTTCTTTTGTCATTCCCCAGTGGTTAAGCTACAACATACGGCCGTAGCCATAAATTGACAAACTATAATTGAAATAGGGAGTAAAATGATATTGACGCGCGTGTTTGAACATGTACCGTTTAAAAAAAAATTTTAAAAAAAATCAGTTAGGTACATGTTCAAACACGCGCGTTAACATAATTTTACTCCCTACTTTAATTATAGTTTGTCATTTTATGGCTACGGCCGTATGTTGTAGCTTAACCACTAGGGAATGACAAAAGAAATGGCGTATTTCAAAAAAACACTACCTTATTCTTAGGTCAATAATTATTATAAAGCAATCATTATTCATAAGATGTTTATCACACTTGAATGGTCAAAGACATAGCTTATAATAAATATCTTTAGAATCATCTTCAAATGTGTTAATCTTGCCGATTTTTTGAATAATAAAATGCCTAATTCTTGTCAAATTTGGGATCACAGAGATTATCAAAATAATTTTTATCGTGAATATTTTACAAAAATTATCTCGTAATAAATTATACTAATGGTTTTATAAATGCGTTTAAAAATTAATAAATGTAAAAAATTTTAACACCACTGCACAGTTATGTACCGAAATATGACTATATTCTAAAACATTAGAGCGAGAGGTTTAAAAGAATACTATTTTATGTAACAAAAATACTTTATGCAGTCATCAAATGTTTAAAATAACTATAAAGGATAATAAGGCTTCAAAATTATATATAAATAGATTATCTACAACGTTTAAGGAGTGTCCAGGATCATGGTTTGAAAATACAATAAAAACTCAATTTTGACCTTCGACGAGCATGTCCCCCCTTAAGGGAGGTTACATAACGACCGCGTGTTTGGAGCATCAGAGAAATGAGAAACTATTAAATTTGCACACACATTGTGTTGAATAAGGAATGTTAGTACCAGTAAGTCGTTATTTAGTTAAACTGAGCGAAAAGTTAGTGTTTTTCGCCACATCTAATCCAATTTATTGCCCTATTGCGCATCTAATTTTTTCTGTGTTACCGTTATGATCGTATGCAGATTATTTAAAATGAATAAATTGTTATATTATACCTGATGTCCTGGGTTGCATTTGGAATAAGAGCAAGTGGGTTGGGGGTAATCATAATTGCTTTGCACTTCATCCTCCCGAACAATCTCATTCTCTGAGTCAACCCGCTCATAATCAGTGTCCAATTTTACAGTAGTAGGGTACTTTGAAAGGATCTAAAAAATAATCATTGATTTTATAAATAAAAAAGTATATCAATGTCTTCTTTTGACGATAATAAACTTTATTCCTGTTTACTGATATCGCTGGCGTCATTATAATAATATGTTGATTGTCTAGAGAATTGCAATATAATTTATTACCGACACAAAAATTATTTATTTAATTTCGTTATATACAACAATCGTTGTAATTTAATTTTCTCATAAACCATTTTTAAGTTAATCATTTATCTCTTTTAATGAAATAGTATCACTACAATGGTGCTGTAGTCTAAATTTGCACGAGAGGTCGACAACCATAACGTGAAATGGGCTTTTTTGAGATTAAATAGGTACCTAACGGTAAACTGGCAAGCTATCTTCGTCGTATTATGCATTTTCGGATCGGAAAGCGAGGTGCGTAATTCATTTTTGAATGGACATAATAATTATTAATAATAAACCCCGCCTGGGGCTACGAGGTCACGAAGTTACAGCATCACAACTATGAATTGATGTCCAACCGTTTGAGAAAGTAATAATTGTTCGAAATTTACTGCAAACATATAGTCGCTACCTACGTATATAATTCTTTGAACTCGACCGAGGACAACCGCCAAAGGAGAAATTGTCTGGGAAGCGAATATGTCATCGAATGATAAAAATGACAATTGGATACGTTTAGTGTGCTATTATTTCATAATTAGTAGTACATCAATTAACGCTGTCAAATTGTATACGCCATAGTGGTTTTAATAATGCTATGTGAGCGCTGACGAGGAATAGCAACTCGAGCCGAGCGGACCTACCATACGCTCACGCTCGGTCCACATCGAGTGGTCTCGGCGAAAGTGTGTACTGCATTAAATCGGGTTGTGATTTGTTGTTTGGAAAAAGTGAGTCACTACATTAGTCATTCTTCAAACATCCATTAGGTACTTATGTACTCTACAACAGTAATCACGAATAGCCAATGACATTATTAATGGACAACGCACTCGATACAGTAGTTGGCAAGTAAATTCGCGGATAGCGACATCCGCACATGCATAGGTAGACGTTACGCAATTTCCATTATGCGATATTACGCATCGGGAATTGATAGCAATATCACCTTTATTGTAATAGCATTAGAACAGTGTTTCTAGTGTCAATGTTCATTTGAGCGAACCCGTTCGAACCGAACCATTCGGCAGACCGACAAAAAGCATTAGGATTTTATAGCAATAGCACCTTTATTGTAATGGCTTTAGAACAGATTATGCCATTTGGCAGACCCGACAAAAAAGTGAGTGTTATTTTTTCCAGATGCTTCGTCCATATTAATGTCATTGCGAGTAGCCATTTTAAAATAGAATGAAAACAAACACAGTGCAAACAAAACCAACCCACCTTGATTAACAATGCCACATGGCAATTCATATGTATTTACAGTAATAAAATTAAAAATAGAACAATATATTGGGTAATAATGTTCTCAAAGGGAACGAAACCGGTCGTTAGACAAACATGTGGACCAATTAAATTACTAGATACTTAATCTATTGTTGTAGCACTAATCACAAGAACATTTTCGTAATTTTAATTCAAAATGAACGTTCCAAACTTATCTTATCTAAATCAATAGAGCGTACCATTGCTGGCGACTTATTTACAATAATTATAATTGGTAAAGTGTTAAAGAGTTTCCTTCCACAGCCTTTGAAATATTACCCATTCTATTTTAGAAGTGACCACATATTCCAACCGGAAACGCACGCCTTTCCTGTTTACTTACCTATATCAATGGTGTCTTTTGTTGATTCTCTCTGAGAATCAACTCTCTTGGAATATTACAATATAACTTATTATGCAAATATTATCGATTAAGTTTGGTATGTTTTAATAATACTTAACGCATTCAGACCCCATGTGCAGAATTATGCACACATATTTTAAACCTTCATAAAATATTCATTTTTCGTTTATTAAAACTCCACCATCTATGTGATTTTCGATCAATTAATACTCTTTGTTATAAATGGAACAATTAACTCCATCTATGAATGATAAACTGACAATGATCGAATATGAAACCTATTCTGCACTGATATTGAACAGCGTTCGAGGTTAGTACATTTTATTATGATAAACTCAAGTTGAGGCATCGTTAAGCATTAGATATCAATTAATACATGGAATAATATATATAAACGACATGTTGAAAACATAAAATAAACAAAATATCAGTAAAAGAATATTTCACAGACTTTTGAATTTACAAGTGCATAATTATGCACAATTGGTCTCAACGTCACTATATAATATGCCGAATGCAGAAGTGTTATATATTTCTATATCGGTATAAAACACCGTATTTCAGCAAAAATGTATGATCCTACCAATGAAGAAGATATGGAGAAGCTTTTGGAGATGTTGGACAAAAGTTTTTCTTCTTCGGCCATATCCGCCCCTTAGTTGGAGCAAATGGACACCACGCGGTGCCTCCAAGAATCCCTATCGCTTGCCATTCTTCTTGCTTCATTCCATGTCAAACCAGCATCCCGTAACTCCGCTATATACACTCTATAGATAGTATTTAGCGGCCTTCCATGATGCCGGAATCCGGTCGGTTTGGAGAACAGGCAAGTCAGGTTGAGGTTCTCTTCTGGCATCCGCAGCACGTAGCCGAGCCAGGTCCAACGTCGCCTCTTCACTCTCGGTGTGATGAGAGACTGCTTGATTTGTCTGATGATGAACTGACAGATATCCCAACACCTGTGGTACCGTCGAGAAGTCGTGTACAAACCGATAGAGTTTTCAAGGTTTGGCCGATATATAATGCCAATAGAAAACGATGGCGAAGATGAGATGGATTTGTACCGCTTCCGCATGAGGCTATCAGGGTCAATGGTAAAGGCCAATAAAACTATAAATAAAAAAAATCTGGCCGCCCTAGTGATATTAGTTACAGTGAGCCTCGAAAAAAGGCTAGGAAACCAAACGAAGAGGTAAAACCGATTCCTGAAGTCCAGTATGACCGCATTGATCATATTATGCCACATCTGGACCAGAGTAAAGAAGCGAAAAGATGTAAAAATAATATACCTATGTAATAGAAAAAAAAACACATTTTTACTATGATAAGAGTAATATTCATTTATGCATAAAGAAGGAGAGAAATTGTTTAGAAACATATCACAGAAAAACATAATTAATTGTCAACATTTATGTCTCTAGATCTTAAATTTCAATAAAATATAATATGTTAAGTATTTACTGTACTTTTTATTTCTTGAATATATTAATAAATAGCCTTAAAATTAACAAAACAGGCAAAAATTTAATTGGTGTTGCAATACTTTCGAGTACCAATTTTGCAACGCTTGAGACCAAATGTGCATAATTATGCCCATGCTGGAAAACTAGGAAAATTCAACGAAAAAAATAAAATAAAAATATTTTTGTCTTATTTGGGTCCATATCACACGGAATCAACATAGAGATAATTTTTTTACCTCTCAGAATTAATTCAGGTCTGAACGGGTTAAATAACTTTTGAAAAACTAACCTCTACAGCGTGGCAGTGTTCATCAGCATCCTCCTGTTTGATGCAAGTATTCAACTCTGGGCTATTGCCATGTGAAGATACATCGAACGATTGCTGCCCATCTGCATCAGGTTCGAAGTTCACTGCTTCACGTTTTACGTCCATTTTACGCATTGAAAGCGTAAGTAGTTATCAAAGAGAATCGTAACACACTAAACACGTGTACGCAAGTCTGTCACCTGTCACACATTTATTTGGCTACCGTGACAATAGACAATAAACTAATATAATATAGGGATGGGAAAAATCAATCAATACTTTTGTCCGGTATTTCAATACTTTGGGATCGATTATTTCCTTCCGATACGACACCGGTATCGATATTAAATTTATTTGGCAGTATCGGATTATTTGATAACTTATTTCCCTAGTTGAAATCTTTAATGCAGGCGCTCTATTGGCGAGCCAATAGTCCGAGGACATAAAATCGTCAGATTTGTCTATTCTCTGATATTGACCATAATCTAAAATTTAAAAATACAGATAAAGCAGTCATATTCTATTAGGAAAATAATTAACAAAATAATCAATAACAATGTAGAAAAAAGTCGCAGGACAATAAAATTTAAAAAGTCTCCTATTGTCAGAGACGACTTACAAACTTTGGATTTTTTTTTATTTCGCGTGGAGTTGGTAGGTACCCAAACCTGCGGTTATTAAAAGAGTTTTAAGAAATTATATAAAACTATTATTGTCTTCACCGACAATAATAATATTGGATTGTCTTGCTACCGCGAACATCAACAGTTACTAATTATCACTAACACTTTATACTAGATCTAATAAAATTATTACCTTTTATTTGTAACCAATGACCAACATAACCTCTAATGATAATAAAATTTGATGACTATGCTCCCATTGACATTAAAATATTATTATTGTCAGCTTTAAAACATATACTTAGTTATATTGTATGAAGACGTACCAACCTATATATTTAATTTGATGAAGAGTCAGGAAAAAATAATACCATTTACGCAAATAATTAAATATTATAATATACCTACATAACTATATTGTTAATAATTTCTGAAAATTAACATGCGCTCTGGGGCCCTATGTTAGAACTTGCGAGTGCAAGCTTCCCGGTCGACATGACGTCATATGACATCATTGTGACGTACTACCGAAGTGATAATAGCACTCGAGAAAATCACGCTACTCAGACAGCGGCGCTATTCATTGTCACCATACACATATAGGTGTTTCATCGTAATAATTATCTACGGTGAGTATTGCGCGCGGGCGGCATGTCTCGAGCGTGTATTGGCTGACGTCACAATTACGTCATGTCGTCTGGTGCCAGACGAGTCGATAGTTAGGAAATCGGGGCCCAGGTTTGTAAAATTTTCTATTTCGTGTACTGTGACAAATAAATCAATGTAAAGACTAGAGCAATATTTTATTCTAAACAATAAGTTAAGTTAATATTGTAAGCATTGTAATTGCTAATCAGAATTTGAATATTCCAACTTGGGAAAAGTATTGAATGATTGGACAATGACAAAAAGGATCGTTACTTTACTGACGGCCCTAGTTATTGCCCCATCCTTATGCTGCTCATAGTACAACGCCTCGTTTAATAGCTTTGACGCATTATTTTTGTTTTAATTGAAGACGTAAAATGGATATAAAACGTGAACCAGCTGAACTCGAAGCTCAAACAAATGACCAGCATTCGTGTGGTAACGGTCCAAACGCGAACATTTATACTATAAAACAAGAAAATGCCGTCGATGTCTTAAGCATTTTTGAGGTTAGTTTTAAAATACAATAATTAGTATTACTTAATAGATTCTCACTTTTAGTTAACATTTACCGATTTGTGCCTGTTTTCTGAACAGTTTTGTAGACCTAAGCATAACAAATTAGTCGTGACGATAGAGTTGTCACTGATGATAGACAAAACATTTTCATGTCCATTGCGATAATAATGCCGATATCAAAGGGTAATTTCTAACAATTGCAATCGTATTAATATAGGTACCCAACAATATAAAATAGTTTATCTGACCGAATCATAGTAACACATAGTCAGACGAAGCCACGTGCATTTTTGAGATTAGTTGTTGCATATAAATTATTAATATGTAATTGTAGTACGTATGTAGACGTTAGTTCGTTTTTTTGTAGATATGTTTCATAGCATTTCAAACCAAATAAACGAAGTCGGATGGTTGGATTTGAACGATTTGACAGGCATTTTATGAGGACGCGATTTCCGACAATCAAGCATTTTTGCCAGTATCTAAAATTAATTGAATAATACATTTGTCGCTAAAACACATTGACTGAAATGTCAACTTGAGATGAGTACCTATCATGAAATTCTAACCTGCTACAGCTCGTTGTCTACGAGGACACAAATTTAATTTTTAATTAATGTAGACAATGCTCCACGGCACCCACGACTGCTAAGAGACTTATTTTATTAGTAGCGCAATAATATATCAATAAAATGACAATTAAGGAATATTTGCCATAATGAAAATCATAAATGAATATTGTTTTTAGGTTAAGTTGTCTGGATACTTTTCTTCGTAATTTGCTTCGTGTCATTCTGGTTTTGGGGTCCGGGGACCGACAATCTTTCTTAAAAGCTATTGGTCGATATCTGGCTTATAGTTATTTAAAAAGTGTTCATTTTAGTTTTTACAGAGTAAGATGGCTCAGATAATGCCCAAAAAGGAACGGAAATGAAAGTTAAATCTTTTGATAGATCAACAAATCAAACAAATTCGTAATCATTACGTTTACCCATTCGTTTCAGATGAATCATTTAATTTATCACGTACCGCGATAGCTCGTTACATACATTATATTCGACATTAAAAGCTCTAGCTATAGGAAGTAACTCTAGCTCAGCGATTTGCAAAGGGAGGCGCGAAAAGTTTAACACATTAATGTAGCCACAGGTTTGCAAGTACAGTTCATAAAACGGCAGCTAATTATAAACTACATAAAAAACAGTCCTTTAAAAGTTAGGTTGTTTACAAACCTGTATGAAGATAATATGGAGACTAATTTTATTATAAGTACCACCTCATTTCTATACTATTGTACATGGCCCCTGCAAGAGGGGGGCTGACGGGGCTCCAGCCCGGGGGCCTGGCGTTGCGGATAGACCAGTTAAGTGAGATAAACACACAGCACGTATTCAATAAAAAAGTCTCCTGCGGCGCTGTTTTGGTTACAAACTATAAACATTATATAATATACGTGTCTGTGAGATACAATTTGATGATATTTCGCATGTAGATTTTTTATAATTATTTGTAGTGTATTTCCTTCGTTCAATTTTGGTTGAATCGAACTTATATATAATAATATAATACTTTGCCAAGAAAAGCAATGCAAGTAGGTACTGCTACCGTTCGTAACATCATATTTTTGCGAAACGAAATTTTCTGCATTAGATGCAATGAAATCCATATATCGAGCCCGTTTAGTAGAAAAAAGCACTTTGTGTACAAACGTATTTAATGCAATAAAGGGGGGAGGCGCAAAGATTAGATTTTTTATAAAAGGAGGCGTAGTAACATAAAGTTTGGAAACCACTGCTCAAGCTATGGAAATATTACCTCAGATTAGACCTCTTTTTTATTGTGTATAAGCGTAAATCCAAAATAATCTAAAAACACTACTACGCTACGGATTCCCAACCTATCTAACGGAAGGTTTTTTCTAAGGTGTCTTCAACTAGATGGTTAAAGTAGGTACCTATTGAAAATAGTAGTAAGGATTCATTCAAGATAGGTAGGCTCGAAGGTAGGATATGTTATTAGAATTTACAATATTTATGACAAAATTCATAAGAAAATAATTCAAGGAGCATTTTTTTCAGCACAAAGCACATGACATTCCTGAGATACAAGCTGCAATGCCGTGCGATGCAATTATAATACACGAACATGACATTAAGCAGGAAATAGTGAATGCTTCCGAAAAAGAAATCTGTTTAAAATTGACAAGGGCTTCCTTTTATCGCAATAATTTTGTATGCGATGTATGTTATGCATTTTTCTCTTCAAAAAAGATTCTGATCAATCATAAATGTATGCATGACGTATCTCTGAGTGATAATGAAGAGGCTCTCCTTCGAGCACAAGCCTTCCAAAGGCTCGGTGAATGCTCGGATTCGTCAATGTTCAATAACGATTCACAGGTACGTTCCATTCTCATTGTGTTATTGCTATTCTTATTCAAACACTTCGGAATTGTATAAAATATATGTGGTTGCGTTTTTTATAGTAGACTATAATTAATTAGTGGAATGAATGTGATGTTGGATGTGGATGCTGAGAGGGGGAGGTTACACGTAGGATGCCAAACACTGACCTTTAATGAAGTTCTGTGGTCTCGTTAAAGCTGGTCCTTGGTGCATTCTCTCTCGTCCTAGTACAGTACACTTTTGATCAATGATATGCTAAACGAGGAAACACCCTGTGCCGGTAACACGGATACAAGTGGTCTTATTAACGGAGTTTGCACGGAGACTCGGTTGGAATTATGGCTTCCACGACGGCTGCACTGGACACGCTCGTGGTATGCACTTTATTGTTTGAATCATTCTGTATGTATAAATTACTCATTAAACGACGGTATAGCTTTAATAAGCTTACACGCGCCCGTTGTCATGAGGTAACTGAATGTTATTCAATATCTGGCAATAGCTGAGATTTGAGGTGGAGTATAGGGATACTGAGCCACCATAATTGGCCCGTTCAATTCTTAAAATATATGGTAATCACCTATTTCTTTATTTACTTAAGTCACCAGTTTCACTGTAATTCATATATATACCCTCCATCATAATCAACTTAATGGTGAATAAAATGATTATCCATCTCTTGCTACTCATGTGGCTTTGGTACATTATTTTTTGACAGTGGTTACAGAGGTTTTGTGGACAACTAATTATAGCCTCTTCATTGACTTCGTATGTCACCGTCTAGTATTTAAACGGCATTGAGTGACCAGGGAACATAGAATTAATGGGAATTGAAATATCTAACGGGTGTGGAATAACAGGCAACCTATCTTGGATGTAGAATAATATGGGATAAAGCTTAACACGTGTCAAGAATAGGTCATTTTAAGCTTGTCCTTTTTTCTGACAAGTGCTCTCGGTTTATGCACTGACGCTCATTTGAATTGCAACACACACTAAGTTTCCTCCACTTAGAGGTGTTCTTATGGTATTATCTGTATAATTATATTCATAATATTGTGTTGTTTTATTTTAAATTAATTTATAATGCGTATGAATTGACATTGACAGTTCAAACATTAGCAGATTAGTTTTGTTGGCAATATGCTTGTTACCATTATATTTTAATGAAGTTTGCCGTCAGATAACGACAGAAACCATGCCCTCATTGCAAAGTGTAAGAGCCGAGACCCCTCAAATGTGTGGTCGAGCTTCACACCTAATGTCGATCTTTTTGAAAATAATCTTGGTTTTATAACATGTTTTGTTTTCAGAATATTGTTTCAGACCCGACAATTATAAAATTGACGACAGATACTCAGCTAATTGACATCAAGACTGAGCTAATTGAAGATATTTATGAAGATCCGCAACAGGGTTGTTCTTATTCGGAACAAGTGAATCGGGTAAGTTCCTACTTTTATTTTAATTAATACTGATCGTGTGATGGGGTGGAATGATTATAGTGACGGAATGAACTGTAAAACATTCGAATATTTTGATCTTGTTAGCTGTCACCAGTAGGTACCATAAAAATAATAAAGCAATTCGCATAGGTACCTACTTATTATTTTTTTGTTTTTTTTTGTCTTTTCTGCAATCAAGAGTAGGCACCTGCTTTAACAATAGGTATCTACTGGGTAAACTACCAGTGTACCGTTTTTAAAAAAAAAAAATTTTCGGTTAGGTACATGTTCAAACACGCGCGTTAACATGATCTTATTCCCTACTTCAATTATCGTTTGTCAATTTATGGTTACGGCCTTATGTTGTAGCTTGGCCACTGGGATATGCCAATAGAAATGGTGTATTTCAAAAAATACCACCTTATTCTAGGTTAATAATTATTATATAGCAAAGCTATATATTATAATATATATATAATAAAGCATAACTTATAAATTTTTGCTTTATAATATATATATATATATATTATAAAGCAAACAATATTCGTAGGATGTTTATCACATTTGAATGGTCAAAGACATAGCTTATAATCAGTATCTTTAGAATTATCTTCAAATGTGTTAATTGTGCCCATTTTTTGTGTAATAAAATGCCTAATTCTTATGAAATTTGGGATCACAAAGAATATGAAATATATAATAAATAATATTAACATTAATTTTACTAATGGTTTTGGATATGCGTTTAAAAATTTTTAAATATAAAAAATCTTAACACCACTTCACATGGACTTACTGAAATATGACTATATTCTAAAACATTATAGCGAGAAGTTTAAAAGAATACTTTTTTATGTAATAAAAATACTTTATCTAAAATAAATCTAAATATTTAATATAGTCATCAAATGTTTAAAATAAATATAAAGGATAATAAGGCTTTATGTCCTCGTAAGAGATTATCTCCTCCTTTAAGGAATGTCCAGGGTTATGCTCTGAAAATAACATAAAAGCTCCATTTTGACCTACGCTGAACATTCGGGCTGTTAAGTGATATTATTAATTATTATTTAATAGGCAGGTAATGCAGTCTATATCTAACGAAGTACATAAGACTATTAAATTTTACTGATTTTCAATTGAGATGCTTTTAACTGAAAGTGGAATTATCACACATTTCAAACAACTCATTATTACGAACTACTCAAGTAACAGGTTGACAAGTTGCGGGTAAAGGAATGCGTACTAAATCGTATACTAAATTTCAAGAAGTTGATTTCAACGAAAAGTATTTAGCTGTTACAAAACCTCTTAGCAAACATCAGAATTCTAATCCCGGTTTCTCTTTTTTATGATGTATACCTTTAATTTAATTACTTACAAAATATTCTATAAATTTAAACAAGATAGTGTGACTCAAGAAAAGTACCTACTAGTCTGCTGCTTAAATAATATGTTGGTCAACAGCAAATATATTTAGCTAGGGATAGGATGCTCCGATAAACATATATGGACGACTAATGTTTTTTTTATAAATCCTCACAAGCTGAAATGAATATATTATCTAGTCAGATTCTCTATTATTATAGTTATATTTTTAGTATTAATAATATAATTAGATCCCATGCGAATTGACTTGAAATAAAAATACTGATCGACATAAGTACCCATTTTCCTCTAAATTTTATTCACCATGCTTGTCAAGATTAATATGTGTATTCTCTCATACAGCTAAGTCATTTGCTTACATGTTAATGCGATATTTCATCTTCTTTTAGTTGATTTCTGCAACTACTGCCGTGACCTATTCCGGTAGTCTCAGATTGTCAGAGAGAGAAGTACAAGAACCATACCATGAAATACAGATTGACTATCAAGACATTAAGAAAGAATTGGGCGTATATGAGACGATAACTAATATAGTCAGTCACACTGCTAAACGTAAGCATATACAATCTACCCTCACAGATCCCAAATTATTAGTAGCTGTTATAAAGTTGGAGAAAAAATTATTAAATAAGGAAAATTTTGTGTGCAGTTTTTGTTTTGATTTTTTTGCATCGCTATCTCAATTGAAGATTCACAAAACGTGTCATAAAAAATTAATAGCGAAGACCGTTAATTATGTAAGCGTGCGATCCGAATTCAAGAATCAAAACAAAATGGCTCCATCTGGTAAAAAAGCATTTAAATGTAATCAATGTGACTACTACAGCATTCATTCTGGAAATTTAAAACAACACAAAATGACTCACTCTCGTGTAAGGCAATTTAAGTGTGACCAATGTGACTACTCATCTAAAATATCTGGTGGAATGAAAAATCACAAAATGACTCATTCTGGTGAAAAGCCATTTAAATGTGATCAATGTAAATACTCTTGTATAATATCTGGTAATATGAAAATACACAAAATGACTCATTCTGGTGAAAAGCCATTTAAATGTGACAAATGCAATTATTCTTGTGTCACATCTGGTGTTTTGAAAAAACACAAAATGACTCATTCTTGTGAAAGGCCATTTAAATGTGATCAATGCAATTACTCTTGTATAACATCAAGTAAGATGAAATTACATAAAATGACTCATTCTGGTGAAAAGCCATTTAAATGTAACCAATGTGAATATTCATGTTTACATTCTGGTAAGATGAAAATACACAAAATGACTCATTCTGGTGAAAAGCCATTTAAATGTGACCAATGTAATTACTCATGTATAACATCTGAAAATATGAAAAACACAAAATGACTCATTCTGGTGAAAAGCCATTTAAATGTGACCAATGTAATTACTCGTGTATAACATCTGGTGTATGAAAATACACAAAATGACTCATTCTGGTGAAAAGCCATTTAAATGTGACCAATGTGATTACTCGTATATATCATCTGGTGCTATGAAAAAACACAAAATGACTCATTCTTGTGAAAGGCCATTTAAATGTGATCAATGTAATTACTCTTGTATACAATCAAATAAGATGAAATTACACAAAATGACTCATTCTGGTGAAAAGCCATTTAAATGTAACCAATGTGAATACTCTTGTATACAATCTGGTGATATGAAAATACACAAAATGACTCATTCTGGTGAAAAGCCATTTAAATGTGACCAATGTAATTACTCATGTATAACAATTGGAGATATGAAAAGACACAAAATGACTCATTCTGGTGAAAAACCATTTAAATGTGACCAATGTAATTACTCATGTATAAGAATTAGTGATATGAAAAGACACAAAATGACTCATTCTGTTGAAAAGCCTTTTAAATGTGACCAATGTAATTACTCTTGTATAACATCAAATAAGATTAAATTACACAAAATGACTCATTCTGTTGAAAAGCCATTTAAATGAAACCAATGTGAATACTATTGTATAAAATCTGGTGATATGAAAATACACAAAATGACTCATTCTGGTGAAAAGCCATGTAAATGTGACCAATGTGACTACTATTGTAAAACATCTAGTCAGTTAAAATTACACAAAATGTCTCATTCTGGTAAAAAAACCATTTAAATGTGACCAGTGTGGTTACTCTTGTTTTGCATCAAGCACCATGAAAATACACAAAATGACTCATTCTGGTGAAAAACCATTTGATTGTGACCAATGTAATTACTCATGTATAAGAATTGGTGATATGAAAAAACACAAAATGACTCATTCTGGTGAAAAGACATTTAGATGTGACCAACGTGAATATTCTTGTATAGAATCAATCAAGTAAAAAATAAAAGTAAGTATTAAAGTTAGTAATATCATAAGTATATATTACTTAGTATTAAAAATAGTCATACATTATAATATATAGCTAATATTAAATAAATTCCTTATTGATTTTTTTTATATAACTTATTTTAAACTGCGGATTACTATATATATGTTTAATACTTATATACCTAGTAATATAATAATATGACGTACAATCGTAAGAGTCATGTTATTGTAAACATACCATGGGTCTACTCTACATTACATATTATTTTTGCAAAATAAATATATGCGCAAGAATTCATGAGTAGGTAAGGATTATTATATGGTAAAAGATAATTATTTAGATTAATTCAGTCATAGACAAACATAATTTATATCGTTGTTGTTCAAAACATGGTGGTATAGTTTTATTTTGTGAGACAATTCTGTGATTTATTGTATTCTGAATGTGGATAGATTATCTTTTTTTGTACCCTAAGTCATTCGTCAGTGCTTCAAATACAAATTATTTGTAAAAATGTCTAGTTTTCCAACTGAAATTGGTCATTGCTGTAGTACGGATCAAATTTTAAAAATATCGTTTTCATGTTTGACGTTTATCCAAAAATCAGAAATTATCAAAACTGGAAAATCAACCGTTCATTTAAATTTGCATACAGCAAAAAAACTTATGTTAGACATTTCCACAACAATTTATATGACAAATATTCGTTTTTGACTGGCAGTTGTCAATTAAATAAACTATATTGTTGGCCATGTATGCTTTTTGCCACAGATAAGTCTGCGTGGAATTATTCTGGTATAAGTGATTTAAATAATTTGACAAATTCAGTGGTAAAACATGTGACTACAGAAAAACATGTACATTCAATCGTAAATCTGGAATCTTTTGGTAAAACTAGAATCGAATTTGCCGTTGATAAACAACAAAAGGCAATTGCTAGAGTACACAATGAGAAAGTCGACAGAAACCTTAATATAATGCGTAGATTGATAGATACAACAATTTTTTTGGGTAAACAAGAATTATCTTTTCGAGCACACGATGAAAGTGAATTATCAAATAATCGTGGAAATTTCATAGAATCTCTTCAATTTTTATCATCTTACGATTCTGTAATTGAAGGACATTTTAATTCATTAAAATCTTTGTGCGCCTTTTCTGGATTATCAGGTGAGATTCAGAATGATTTAATTTCGTCAATATCATCCGTAATTATTTCAGAAATTAAGGCTGAAATTGCAGAAGCTAGTTTTGTTTCTATAATGATAGATGAAACACCAGATTTTAGTTGCCGTGAACAGTTAACAACCATTTTGCGATACGTTTCAAATAATTCTGTAGAAGAACGATTTTTTGGTTATGTAGACGTCAGTTCAGAGAGAACTGTCATTGTTTTGAGTTCACATGTATTCTCCATATTAGAAAAGTTTAATTGTAGTGAAAAATTGGTAGCGCAAAGTTATGATGGGGCTACAGTAATGTCTTCAGAATTAAACGGAGTTCAATCAAAAGTTCGAGAAAAATGTTCTATGGCCATATTTGTACCGTGCCATGCTCATATTTTAAATTTAGTTTTATCTAGATCCGTTGAAAATGTTGCGGAATGTAAAAATTTTTTTGGACACATTAATAAATTAGTGAGTTTTTTTAATACATCTACAAAGAGAAGTGCATTGCTCAATGAAATAATGGATCGCCGTCTTCCAAGTGTTGCATCGACCAGGGCGGGTATGTTAGAACTTGCGAGTCGTATGGTCGAAAACCGTGTGGTATGACAAGTTAGTATCGCCCGTTTCATACCGTATACGATAACAACTATTTTTGAAGCCACTCGCTACGGACTATTTTAACTCGCGAGTGACTAGTTGGCAACATCGCCAAAACCGAGAAAATCGGTGTCTATGGTACAAGATAAAACGTCAAAAATGAAATGTCAAACGAAATCATTATTTTTGCTGGTTATGTTTGTGTATAATTCCTACAATATTCGATTGATTTAGTATAATATGATATAGATATATGTACGTAGAATATAACCTTACATAAATGCGAAACCATATAATATTATTACACTGTAAAACAAGATTTAACAAAATAAACACAGTGTCTTCAATAACATTTATTTTTATGTAGGTATTTATTCATTACAAACCATTATAAAACATTAACATAATTAATTGAACTCAAGATAACAGAGTATTAAGTAACATTGTGAATAGGTAATATAATAATTCGGCATCTTTATTGTTTATAAATTGGTAATGCCGTGTTCTTTCCATCAGCAAACTCATTCATTTTGACGTTTTGATTTTCAAGGTCACTGTCACATACGAAACGAAATATCAAAATAAACATGGAAATCGGGTAATAGGTACACGAATTCACGTCCTTCGTCGTGCAAAAGTAGCAAAAGAATGGAGAGGTTTCAATTAAGTGATCTTAATTGAAATGAGGTAGGTGAGGTTATGCCCGTCTCAACATTATACCTACCTACGACTTTTTAATTCTCCATGGATATAATATTATAAACGTAATAATGTGTCAAAATATAACATACATCTTCTATGTCTTTGATTAATTTTAATCTATGCAACCATATTCATTTTTTCGCATTGTAAACTCTTCACGCTTGTAGGTAGGTAGTAACATTAAACTTAAGATACCTAATAAACCTATATGGCGTGAGAATTTGTAAAATATATCTCACAAGCTCTTTGTTTAATCGAAAATTACGTATAAATAGTGCATCACTGAGTGAAAAAGCATTTTGACATAAGTTAACATAATTATTTGATCTGTTTCGCGGATGATTACGTGATCCTAAAAGTGCCGCAAAAGTAACTATTTATGGGATTGACATATTTTACAATAATTGGGTGAACGAAACAAATCTATAGCAATGCTTTGGCGAAATATAAAATAATAATATGTAGGTAATTATTCTCGCGAGCTCAATAATAAAATACTATCTTTTCGCAGCCTAACCTTTCACTTTTATTTGACAGTTGAAAACTAAACTGCGTTATCGGCGCGAGACATCAGTGCGCATGCTCACATACTCAACTCGTATGGGGGACTATGGTCACGAGTGCCCTTTGGTATGGGTAATATTGTCGACACAGATTATGACTAATTCAGGTAGTGATAAGTTTCGACATGCCTTATTTCGATAACCTACGTCACTTTCGCGAATGACTACGATGTTTCACACGACTCGCAAGTTCTAACATAAGGCCCGTGTACGCTAACCGCAGCCTTACACGGGGAACAAATCCAGACAAAAGAAATTAAATAAAAGAGTAGTTTAGATAGGATACCAGTCCGGAATCAAAGGGTTTATTAAACAATAAAAGCCACGACACGTGGCACACGCCGCCAAATAGTAGTAAGTGTTACAAAAATGAACATGAATATTGCCAGCCCTATTTCAACGACAACTAGGTTTCGGTGGGGAGTTATTTAAAGAAAATGCGAGAAGCTAATACCATAACAAAAGACACATGTACAAATACCAGGAGAGTATCGTCGTCCATCTTGGGTCGGCCTCCGATGGCCGACACAGCCGTCTCGTGCACACTCGACTTCACTGGTTGCTTCCCGGATCTAGACTGACTGTCGATATTGACGGATGCATTGGAGTCACGTCCCAGAAATACCAACTTAAAAAATGTATGCCGCTCCAGTCTGGCATGTCAATGATGTTAAATTTCAGTACCAAATGTTCCTATTATGTTCAAAACGCTTATTATTCCAAGGTACGGGAATAATTACGTTACAGTCTATAATACTTCATATTGTTGGATATTGTGGTGGCAAAACGACTTTCTGTTAAAAAACCGGGTGAAGTTAGGGGGTTTGACGGTACCTAAATAAATTATTAATTATGAATGTATATTATAGGGAATAGAAGGAATTTTAGTCTTTTGTAGTCATTGTAATTTTACAATTTATTATTTCCGTAGTTCATTCTATGTTACCTACATAATTGTTATTTATTATTCTATTTAGCATTCAAACCTAATCTTATCATTTTTGGACCTACCTTTTAATCGCATTTATATTATAACAATATTGTAATACAATAGTAATAATACCTACTTTGTTTGTTCTTTCAATAACATTGAATGTGGTATTATATTATGCAGTGAACTTAAGAACGCAAAACCACATATGGGTTTTTAGGTGACACCGACATTCGACATTGTCTTGGCGATGATCAATGATGACATATCAGTGTGGCAGCCTTTTCTACTACTGCAGAACGCGACAAGCGTTCATTCAAGAATTTTAACTACGTTTCTTAATGGCCAAATATTTTATATTTTATACAATTACGTGTTAATTACATATGTACGCAAACATACTGGAAAATGATGACCAAATAGTAATAAGAAGCATAGCTAAGCATTTGAAACGATCAATTATCTTTAAGAAGGCTGTTGCCAAATTTCTAAAATATGGACAAAATCTAAAGCATGGCATCGTACGATATTTTTAGGATGGCGTTATGTTCAACAATGTTCTTTTTTTTTGTTATTTCAAGTATCATGATTTGGATGAGAAATTAAAATTAAATGGTATTTTACCAGAATGTATCAAATTTTATTGTAGTGATTTTAAGCCAACGTATTGTGTACAGAAGTATAAGCTATTATTAAAAATTAAAATATTGTTTCATAGTAATATGTTGTATACATTAGTAATTACATTGGACAACATAACAAGTAATTTCTCCAGAATGCAACATTTCAGGAATTGTACACACTAGTAATCTCATAGATTAAATTATTATTATTGCTTTACAACAAAATGAGTCATTTTAAGCGAACTAAGTGTATTAGATTGGGCACATGAGTAATTTTATTGTCAAATTAAAAAAGGTTTTCACCCCAATGGGACATCTTCTGTAATTTCAACTTATGATTTGAAATAAAGGAGTAATTATTGCTTGCTCACACTTAAATGGATTTTCACCAAAATGTCGCATTTTATGTTATTTGAACTTACTAGATGTTCTACAAGAGTAATTAAATGGCTTTTCGCCAGAATGTCTCATTTTGTGAGTTTTCATCTTGCTGGATATATTACAAGAGTAATCACATTGATCACATTCAAATAGTTTCTCTCCATAATGAGTCATTTTGTGTTTTTTCATATCATTAGACCTTATACAACAATAATTACACTGGTCACATTTAGATGGCTTTTCACCAGAATGAGTCATTTTGTGTTTTTTCATATCACCAGAATTTATACAAGAGTAATTACACTGGTCACATTTAAATGGCTTACCACCAGTATGAGTGAATTTATGTATTTACATCGCACCGGATGTTCTACAAGAGTAATCACAATGGTCACAATTAAACGGCTTTTCACCAGAATGGGCCATTTCATGCGTTTTCATCCGGCTGGCTATATTACAAGAGTAATCACATTGATCACATTTAAATGGTTTTTCTCCAGAATGAGACATTTTGTGTAATTTCAACTTACTAGAAGTTTTACAAGAGTAATCACAATGGTTACATTTAAATGGCTTATCACCAGAATGTGACATTTTGTGTATTTTCATCGAACCTAATTGTATACAAGAGTAATCACACTGGTCGCAAATAAAAGGTTTTTCACCAGAATGAGTCATTTTGTATATTTTCATATTACCAGAACGTAAACAAGAGTAATTACAGTGGTCACATTTAAATGGCTTTTCACCAGAATGGGTCATTTCCTGCGTTTTCATCTTGTTTGATATAATACATGTGTAATCACATTGATAAGATGTACATGGTTTTTCGACAGAATGAATCATTTTGTGTAATTTCATCGCACCGGATTGTATACAAGAGTATTGACATAGGTCACAACTAAAAGGTTTTTCACCGGAATGAGTCATTTTGTGTACTTTCATCGCACTGAATGATCTACAACAGTAATCACAATGATCACATTTAAGTGGATTTTCACAAGAATGAATCAATTTGTGTGATTTCATACTACTGGATCGTATGCAAGAGTAATAGCATTGGTCACATTCTAATGGTTTTTCTCCAGAATGAGACATTTTGTGTTTTTTCATATCATTAGATCTTATACAACAGTAATTACACTGGTCACATTTAAATGGCTTTTCATCAGAATGAGTCATTTTGTGGTTTTTCATATCACCAGAACGTATACAAGAGTAATTACACTGGTCACATTGAAATGGCTTTTCACCAGAATGGGTCATTTGGTGCGTTTTCAGCTTGTTAGATATAATACATGAGTAATCACATTGATAACATTTAAATGGTTTTTCGCCAGAATGAATCATTTTGTGTAATTTCATCGCGCCGGATTGTATACAAGAGTAATGACACTGGTCACAATTAAAAGGTTTTTCGCCAGAATGAGTCATTTTGTGTATTTTCATAGCACTGGATGATCTACAAGAGTAATATTAATGATCACATTTAAGTGGATTTTCACCAGAATGTATAAATTTGTGTGATTTCATACTACTGGATCGTATGCAAGAGTAATAGCATTGGTCACATTCTAATGGTTTTACTCCAGAATGAGACATTTTGTGTTTTTTCATATCATTAGATCTTATACAACAGTAATTACACTGGTCACATTTAAATGGCTTTTCACCAGAATGAGTCATTTTGTGTATTTTCAAATTACCAGATTGTATGCAAGAGTATTCACATTGGTCACATTTAAATGGCTTTTCACTGGAATGATTCGTTATATTAAGATTTTTGATATTAGATCGAATGCCCTTGTCATTCTCCGTTTTATTTGCTATTGATTTTTTATGACACGCTTTATGAAGCTTCAACAGAGATAACGATGCAAAAAAATCAAAACAAAAACTGCACGCAAAATTTTCGTTATTAAACGATTTTTTTTCTAACTTTATTTCGGCCACTAAAAATTTGGGATCTGTGGCGTGGGATTGTATTTGCTTACGTTTAGCAGTGCGACTAACTATATTAGTAATCATTTCATATACGCCCAATTCTTTTTTAATGTCTTGATAGTCAATCTGTATTTCATCGTATGGATCCTGTTCTTCTGTGATTCTTTCTGGTAATCCGAGACTAGCGGAATATGTCATGGCAGTGGTTGCAGAAATCAACTAAAAGTATGTGAAGTATCGCATTAACTTAAAGACACACAAATTATTTATAACAGAGAATGATATATAAAAAAAATCACACACCTTAATAATATGTAGGAATCTTGACACACAGGGATGTAAATACCTAAAGATAGCGCTTATGCGGAATCGGGCTGCACATTGCATTCACTCGACTTTATAGGGTTTTATGATAAAACATCACTCTCCTATTCACGTTTATCAAAGAATCCTTATCCTAGGTAAACATATTCGCGCTGACGATATACACATTTATTAGTACCTAGCAGACTAGTACTTTTTCCTAAGTGCAAGTCAAACTTGCTAGGTATATTATTTAAAATTTATAAAATATCGTGTAGATAATTAGTTTACTGTTGTGCATTCTTAATAAGAGCAGCCGGGCTGAGGATTCGATGTTTGCTTTAGGGTTTTGTATCAGCGACATGCTCTTTGTTAAAACCAATTTCCTAAAAATTGGTATCCGATTTAGCAATGGGTAAAACTGTTAAATGGTTTCGGGAAAAAACAATGAGTTTTAGGTTTAAAAAAAAAATATTTTTTGCGGCACATTCTACTATCGGTTTAGGTATCATATAACCAAAGAGCAGTGTTCTTTTGTTACAGGCTGTTCCCAAGCCTGTAGTGAACACATTCCATATTACCAGCGAGCTTGAGGGGAAAGTGAAGACCTATGAAGCAAATGTACCTAGCCACACGGTGGATACACTGTCAAGGACACTCGATAGATATGAATTAGTTTTAATGAAAATAGTATTCAGCTTCTTATGCTTTCATTCTTCAATAGTTCAATATATGCGCGATAAATAACAGTTGGACAGAGGCACGCATTTATTACCTCGCACCCAATATCACCCTGTTGTGTGACCTAGGAATGACACATTGTTTAAAATGCGATATATTTTCACTTTTAGTTATACGCATCTACTTTAAAAACCTACCCGTAAATACATAGGTTTATACGATTAATGTAGATTGCTTTAAATGAAAAGATTAGATTGTATACCAGACTTTCTGGGTTGCATTCAGAATAAGAGCAACCAGGTTTTGGATCCTCATAAATGCTTTGGCTTATAGTGTCTTCAACATACTCCTCTTTAAAGTCAACTCCCTGCAAATAAATATCAATTTTTTAAGTGGCCATCTGAAATAACAATAATTTATAACTATATTTAAAAATAAAACATAATAAACAAATAAAATCGGTTATTCTGTAAGGGTGCATCCTACTATCGGTATTGGCAAATCTGATAGGAGATTGTTCTAGGACGGACATCACGTGCGGGCCTTTATTTCGCCTGCAGTTACCCCATGAAGAAATATGCAAAAGTGAAAGTAGGTACCTTAGTTGCAAAAAAGGGTAACAACTAAGGGGTAGGTAGGTCCATTGTACATGGGATTCATAATGGTAAAAACCATGGCAGTTAAAAATCATACCACACAAAACATTTATGTAGGTACTGAGACATTAAACGGTGGTTAAGGTGTTCGTTTTGGTTTTATTAATAAAACATCATCTTTCATTTATTCACGTTGTAGAACCAAGGCAGTTAGATAAATCAATGGGATATACTTACAACGGTTGGACTTTAGCAGTTATTATATTATTACAACGCGAACGTTTCATTTTGAAGAGAAAATAAATTACTATTTTATATGATATTAAAAAATAATGACGACATATCCATACGTATTTTCTTTTCATTATTATGTTTACCCATCTATGCGCAAACAGATGGTATTTTGTGATTCCGGTGTTGAAAGGATTGGCCGGCTGTTGGTCTGCCGTTTCCAGGGGACGCCTGATTGCGGTGAGTATGTTTTTGGTTAGGTACAATGGCAATCTTCGTGGAGGCTCCTTTCTTGTCGACCACTGCCCAATGCCGAGATACCTGGGTGTACTCCTCGACCGCACACTGACGTTCAAGCAACACTGCATTACTACAAAACTCAAAGTGTGGGCGAGCAACAATATTTTAAAGAAACTAACTGGGTCATCTTGGGGAGCGCAACCACATACCCTGCGCACGTCTGCCTTAAGCCTATGCTTCTCAGCCGCAGAATATGCGGCACCAGTATGGAGCGCATGTGTGCATGCCAAACATGTGGATGTATCAATCAACGATACAGGTCGCATCATACCGGGATGCCTGCGACCGACCCTCGTTGATAAAATATACTCCATCATAGGCATAGCTCCTCCCGATATACGAAGAGAAGTAGCGGCGAATGTCAGAAGAAGGAAGCAGACGCATGATCCCAGACACCCACTCCATGGACATCAAGCAGAGACCTCAAGGCTCAAGTCCAGAAAAAGCTTCCTTAAAAGGACAACGGAAGTGGATTGCCTCCCAGAAGAGAGTCGTATCCAGAAATGGAAAGAAAGACTCTGCAATCCTTGGATAGAGCCAACAGAGGAACCCTCGCCGGGACACGAACTTCCCTTCGATGTCTGGAAGGCACTGAACAGACTAAGACTCGGTGTCACAAGGTGCAAGACAAACCTCAAGAAGTGGGGTGTCTTAACCGGCGAGTATGTCTCATGCGAGTGTGGGGAGGTGCAGGATGCGAAGCATATGTTGGTTTGCCCTCGAATTGGGATTGAGTGTGTTGAGGAGGACCATTTGAAGGCCAATGACAGGGCGGTCTCCGCTGCAACGTTTTGGAAAGGAGTGGTGTGATCCCGGACACGATAAGTAAGTAAGTGCGCAAACGGAAACGTTGAAATTCATGCATAAATGTTGAATCGCATTATATAAAATATAGCAGGTAAATCTTTTTCAAGAATTATCATTACGTTTAATGT
Organism: Rhyacophila brunnea; assembly: GCA_022495005.1. NCBI lineage: Eukaryota > Metazoa > Arthropoda > Insecta > Trichoptera > Rhyacophilidae > Rhyacophila > Rhyacophila brunnea. The sequence goes on along the minus strand of JAGYXB010000906.1, from coordinate 29,984 downwards.
GAATATACAATTTCATAAGTCGGTCCTTGGGTTCAGGCAATTAAAAATGATAATATTCAATCAACAAATCTTATGAAATTATTTATCGGCAGTAATTCAAATATAATAAATGCTTGTTATTTTGCCTCAAGCATAATCTCTAAAAATGGAAAACCGTTCAGTGATGGAGAATATAATATGAAAGTGAGTGTTTTAAATGCTTTAACGATCTCTTTGAGAAATTAGAAAATAAGAAAAAAATATTCAAAGAGTAAAAGATATGCCTTCGACTAGAAATACAGTGAAAGATAGAATATCATGAACTCAATTGTAAATTTGAAACTTTTTAAATAGAATTCTTAAAAACTATATTTTAGAAACTTTTAAAGTCTTTTTATTTCGCCATGAAAAACTGATTGACACGTCAAACAATATTATTTGGGAAATTTTGGCAAGCGTACGTGAAACGGTTCGCTATCCTGGCCTATAATATCGTGAGTCTGGCAAATACTAAAATATTGTTTTTCAATGTATGGTTGGTTCGAATGTTTGTAAGTTCCATCACTATAATATCATTCCTCCCCTTACACGAGCAGTATTTAAAATAAAAGTCCCTACCCGATTCACTCGCTCCGAATAAGAACAACCTTGTTGCGGATCTTCATAAGTGAATGGTGGAGTTATGTCTTCAATAGACTCGGTCTTGATGTCAAATAGCTGAGTATCTGACTTCAATGTTATTATTCTCGGATCTGAAACAATATTCTGAAAAACAAAATATTATGTTAAAAATCAAGAATATTTTTAAGAAGACCGACAATACGTGTGAAGCACGACCACACACTTGAGGGGTCTCACCTCTTACAGTCTGCAATGTGGACATGGCGTGTCTGTCGTTATCTAATGCCAAACTTCAATAATAACTAGTATTTTAAAATCTAATGACAACAAGCACATTGCAAACAATACTAATTTACGATATCGTTTGAATCATTGTCAAAGTCAATTCATACATAATACCTATTATAAATTAGTTTAAAATAAAACAACATAATACTATGAATATAAAATTATGCAGATATCATAAGGACGTTCTCTAAGTGGATGAAACTGGTCGATACCTACTCAATTATGTCATCCAATTCAATAGCTATATTGTGTTTGCTCTAAAATAACTAGGTAGGTATTTAATAATACCTATTAATTCAAGCACGTGCATTTTCTTGATATGTCCGCGATTATACGTACTGTCAGCAGTAAATCCATGAACCTGTAAACGGGGCTTAAGGCTGTTAGGTACACTTGAATTTTCTTGTCGTTTATTAGCGGCGACATTTCAGCATTATGAAGATTTTATGTATTTTATAATAATATTGTCGCAACTACATATATACATACATACATATTTTGACACATTTGTGTTTTGTATACCTACCTATCTAAAATGGAGGTAAACTATAAATTGTCTAACATGACACATTTGCCAGCATTGCAGCAAACACCCCGTACTATAACAAACGACAATTATTGATATTTTTAAGCGTTCGGTTGACGTGGGACTGTCGACAACTTTGTTTACGCATATACATATAAAAAATAATGTGGAAACAAAATGTAAAACAACTAACCTCTGAAATGTTGTCGTATTGTGTATCGTTAATTTTTTGCTTGGTAGGTTCTGGGTATGGCAAAATCTTGCTTTCCAGGCTGTATGAACAGTAACTTGTTTTATAAATAACACTGCAAGGTATTGCTTCATCGGGATCAAAGTACGCAGGTTCTCTTCCGATGTCCATCTTAAGTGGAATATCTGTCAAATGTCATTGGATTGGACGTGCGCGTGCGATTCACGATTCGGTGTTGCCAAACAACAGGACCATTTATTATCAATTATTACTTCTAATATTCCTTTCACTATCATCACCCTGATACGATTTGATATTTGCAACAACATTTATATTATTATGTATCTAATTCGCTTATTATTTTGAGAGTACCTATTTTAAATGTTATTAAAGCAACTAAAATCTGTCGATTAATAATATTATCAATGAAATATTCTATTTTATTTTATTTTATGTATTAAGGAAAACAAACAGTTTGGTACTTTGCTTATAATAATATCATAAGAGAGATATTTCAACCAGCAAAGGTTCCATATTGAATGGTTAATTTGCAAACCGGCTTACTCCATTTGGGCTAGGAAAATTGGGAAAATTAATAATTTAACAATTATTCCAAAAATATACTTCGAAATTAGTATTTTTTTTTACAAATAAGCTGCACTATGAATCAAATAATAGCTATACTATTTTTAACTTCCCTTTTATATAAAGTAGGTAGATATAAACAAAACGGAGCGGAGTAGTAGTTCCATTTACGATAGATACCTATTGAAAATTTGACACCTGCAGTTGGCCGTTTTGTGTGAATATTGAATTAGGCGCAAAATGCCCCATTATCAAGGGATGGATATCAGAGGAATAGGTACCTAACGAAAATGTCAAATCATATTATTATAAAACAACCCGTTATTAAGACACTTTTCGATAAAAAGATTAGTTTTTATTTTAATTTGTAACAAAACTGCAACTATGGCAATACTGTCCTTTAATGTTGATCAATATAATCTATGGCCACCATCATAGATAATATTATTTGTAAAGCCACGCTGCCTCGTGACAGATTCTCGATTTAAATAAGTAAAATGGATATAAAAAATGAAATAAATGACTTCAAAACTAATACAGGACCACATCATAGGTATAATGTCGTGCCAATGTTGAATCCAAACAGTCCAGACATCAATAATGTGACGTACATTAAGCAAGAGAACGCTGATAATATCAGCGGCGCTTTTGAGGTTAGATATTCAGAACTGATTATGTTATTTAGTGCGATTAAATCATAATAGCCTTGATCTAAACGTTCGATGTTGTAACCTAACCACGCGCGTGCGATCAAAGGCTTTTGTCAACATCTGCTTATGAACACCTACCCGAGCCCTCTCTTCTGTATTTATTAGTTATGCCGAGTTCAAAGAATATAAATAAGTCGAAAAACCCGTTTCTTATTTTGGCGTCCTGTGCCACAGAGTGTAATTACGATGTGATAGACTGTCACATATATGTCAAACGTTCTATGACAGTCTTCAATGTCATAGTTTTTCAGCTCAGTGTAAAAACCTCGATAATGTTGTGTGACCTCGTTCCTTGTCTGTGACGTCTATGTCAAACGTTTTGTCTCATATTATTATTGTTTATGGGGCCATAGATCGCGCGGGAAGTGTTTTTTCTTTCTTTTATTTCGAACGTCATCTTGACAGTAGACACAGTTACACGATAATAATTGTTATATAAACAGTAATGGAATGGATAAAACTGATAAGAGTTCGCAAAATCGTGGTGGAATGGAGGAATGAAGCTGTTATTAATTTAATTAGAATCTTGGAAACTAGTCCACTATTATGGGATTGCGCAGTTTTCGACTATGAAAACAGAGTATAAATAAATGCTGCTTGGGTTGAAATAGTTCAGGATTTGGAAAGCAACGTTATTGCCAATCGCTCACCGGCTGTTATCTTTCGCATACGGGTTTTTATAAGGGGCTAATCTAAATCATCACCTTTCGAAACCTTCACACGTTAAGCATAGGTAGGTATATGATAACTTCTTGTTTTCTTATTAAATAATGGTAGCATCCATGGGTTTCCTACATTCGCCGGCATTATAATACGATGTGGCCAAGAACAAAATAGTTAATAGGTATACTTAGGTAGTTTCAAATCTCACTACCTACAACCCAGCAAGCCAACTGATGTTTTCGATTTTCATTTGACAGATTGACGTTCGTAAATACTCATAGCCAAATATATTTTTCGAAGACGTACCAACCATAATGTCTGTCAAACGTTACGTTGGTAGTATTTATCAGTGGCAAATATGTGACACAATAGATGTTACGGCATCGTGTGTAAACGGATTGGCACATACGGGTGTCATAGAATCTATGCCCACGCCTCTGTCATAGCCTTTTTTGGCATATTTTCGCTTATGTGTGAACGGAATGGCATAGATATGATTATGGACACTAAAACGCTCTTGACATAAATATGTATCCGATCGTCATAGAGTGTATTTGGTCCTTTATATTACACAATGCAATAAAGGCTCCTAATTTTGTCTATGGTCTCGAATATCTATTCCTGTTGGCTCAGTTGTCAAACTACCTACATAATATAATTTAGCTACACCGTTCCGTAGAGGAGTTTTGCTTTAAATAATGTATAAAATGAATGTAAAACGTGAACCGGGCAAATTCGATGCTCATGCGGACGAGCACAAAGGGTGTGATGTGCCATTATTGCATCCAAATACCCCGAATGTCAAAATTTGTATAAAGCAAGAGACAGCCGATCATCCTGACATCAAGATCGAGGTTAGTTTTTAGTTTTCCATAACCTATCATTTTAGTTCACTTTTATTAATCCGTGCTGTGAAAGCCAAAATACTTGTAATGCCTACATGTTCAGTGGTGTCGATTAAATATTATTGACAAGTTTTATTAGTGTTAGTCAAAGGCTTAGTATTGCAACGAACTCAAATTTTATAAAATATTTTATTCGTGAACACAGAGCATCGCATTGATAGATTTACTACCGATACAGAAATGTACTGGGTACAAAATTAAACCAAAAAACGCATTATAAAACGTCAAAATAAGACACCACTCCGCTAATCAGCGACGCCATGCGTGTCTCATTATCGTTAGGTATAAAATCAGCTTTTATTTGTATCTAACCTAAAAAACATTTAGCAACGCATATCTTACCGTACCTAGAAATTCCTAAATGGGGCTGCAAACACGTTGTCATTGCAAATAGAGAGCAGAATTACATAGGCATTATAGCAGTGATTCCCAATCGAGCCGCGAATTCCAAGGGGCTCCAAGAGAATTTGTAAAATCTTGCGAAAAAGTCCGACTTAAACCATTTTCGTAATAGAATACAATGAATACGTAATAGGTACAATGGTTTAGGTAGTGGTTGAGCTTTTCGAAAAGTGGACTGTATTAATTGGTGGGTGATGATGCTAGGAATTCCGGATATAGAGGAAGGAGGTGATGAACAAGAAGACGTGGCACTGACCTTTTGATGAGATGAGGGCTGGCGCGCACTGGCACTGGTCCCAGGTCATCACACACGCACTGGTTTTTTTTGGTCACCGTGTTCGCGCACTTGTTTCACAGTTTATGGATGATTATGATCTTGATGAACGATAATGATTTGTATGTATAATTGAACGAATATCTTTCAGATATGTTTTGAGTTATTCCTGAGTTTTCAATTAATTACTAGCCACGGTAAGCTGTCAGAAGCCCGCTCACGTCGGCTGGTTGGTCGTAACTGCCTGTCTCTTTGCAATTACGGTAGTTTACCCGTTATTGTTGTTGTGACGACACTATTGTATTTATGAGGTGGGTGTGGAACTAAGGATGGGAATGGAAATATAAATGGCCCAACCAGGTGGTCTATTTTGAAAGTCTCCTGACCATAAGTATAGAATATACCCATTGGTATACCTATTTAACAAAAAAATGACAACATTGCAAAGTGTAGGTAAGTCATGACCCTAGGTGGCTCATTGGTTCTTTGGATTAGTCAGCTATGAAATTATGGTTTCTAGACTATACCCCAAACCCCCGGCAGGTCCAGATGGTATTCCTTTAATGGCGATCGAAGGGATGCAAAAATCTTTCTGGGCCAGTTAGTGAGGAGTCCGTCCCTCACTTTTCTGCCTTATCTCACCAATGCTAGTGGTAGGATGCATCATTATTAAATAACCGATTTCTTATGTTTTAAAACATAATGCTATATTGTTTATCAGACACCTTGAAAGACCTACATATTATAAAGTCGGGTACTAATTTTCAGGAAATTGACTTCAACGAGTTTGTTGACGAAACAATACGCCAAAACAAATACGAAGTCCCGCAGCCTGGCTGCTCGTATTTGGACTGTGAAACAGTAAATCAAGTAGGTACACAATATTGCAGAAAATTTCTACAATATACCTGTTTACAGTCATAGTTTAATATTGTAAAAGTAATAATAGAAATTTATATCTACAATATTTATGACAACATAATTCAAGGAGCATTCTTTTCATTTTTATCAGCATGAAGTAGACGACAATCCTGAGATGCAAGCCGCAATGCCGTACGATGCAATTACAATACACGAACATGACATTAAGCAGGAAATAGTGAATGCTTCCGAAAAAGAAATCTGTTTAAAATTGTCAAGAGCTTCCTTTTATCGCAATAATTTCGTATGCCATGTATGTTATGCATTTTTCTCTTCAAAAAAGATTCTGATCGATCACAAGTGTATGCATGACGTATCTCTGAGTGATAATGAAGTGGCTCTCCTTCGAGCACAAGCCTTCCAAGAGTTTGGTGAATGCTCAGATTCGTCAATGTTCAATAACGATTCACAGGTACGTTCCATTGTCATTGTATTATTTCTACATACTACCTATATTAAGTATATTAATTTTGTTAATTCAAACATTTGAATTGTACGAAATATAATATTTGCGTTTTTCATAGAGGACTGTAACTGATTGATGGAATGATAATGATGGTGGATATGGATGTTGGGGTGGGTTACATGTTATCCCTGACTTAATAGTTGGTTGATAAAATTTGTACCTACTTTACTGTGTGAGTTTATTATATAAGTTAGAATTAATTGTATTCATTGTCAGTGTGTTATACCTTTTGGTGACTGCAGATAATGCCTGAAGATGCCAAAAGGCGAAACCCAGATTGCAAAAAACTACTCAAATGGAATATTACAAAACTTAAATCCATTATAAATTAGACCAGTATTGTTTGTTTTGATTCAGAATTATGACAATATCTATAGTAATATAATGTACTGCATTAATGTAAATAAGAAGAACAATCTATGAACTATAGTCCGACAACATAAAACTGAACCTTTTGATGTTCGGTCGTGTTCGAATATTGTCAGCCAGTACAGGAGCGTCTAATAAAGAACTTAGCCATCACTCAAAACCAGTGACGTCCCTAGACAAAATGCCACCCCGTTTTCTATACAGTATTTTTTATCATCCTTTCATGACTCCAATATCTAAGAAATGTGTTGTATAGATACATTACATAAACGCCATCTCTACTTCAATAGACAATATTGTGAGTCTACGGTTTCAGATACATACATTTGAAATTACACCAGACAACTTTGAAAACTCGTGAGTTACTGGCAAAAATATTTGGATATATTAATAAGGTAAATATGTACTGATAGGTATGGGTTTACGGAGGGTGTTGATTTATACTTTTACACTTATTGAAATTACTGATTCAGGGACATTACGTAAGTATATTTCGCTTTACAGGAAACAATTAATTATTAATAACATTTGTAATCGTAGGCTTTGGCGCAAAAAAGGTAGCGAATCGTATTTAGAGGCGATGTAAGGGCTCAACGGGGGTAGGTAGCTGACTGCCGTATCTACTTTCGACCCTTGGTATGCCCAGAAAAAGATAACGGTAAATTTCTTTTCTTTATTTCGCTGTGCATCATTGTCAGCATTGACTTGTTTACTATTACAAAAATATCATTATATTCCCAACTCTGTTGATTGGAGGATTTTTGATGGGGGATTTAGGCATTAAGATAATATAATAAATTTTATTTGGTATCAGTACCTACCTATAATTCGCAAATCTGCACGTGTAATTGCTGGTCATCAATATCATGACGTGTAAAGACAACGGAAGTAAACTAGACATCATGAACCCGACAAAAAATACATCCATATACTACATACATACAATCATAAACCTTTTATGTTAATACATTTTGTTTCCAACCAGTGAGCTCAATTTTTTAATGGAAAGATATTTCCGTTACGCAGTTTAGGTACTTACCTATTGCTCTACACGCGATCCTCTGTTTGCACGGTTTCGAAATAATACGGTTTTAAAAAAGTAGCGATTATTTTTTATTTAGCCTGATTTTTTTCTTTAACACGGTTTAAAAAAAAACTTAAAAGAATAAAAATACGTACGTATGTACATATTTATCAAAAAATTGCGTTGCAATAGACCGTACGGCACCGGTGCATACTTATGTTGTCAGCGGATGTCGCGCAGATTTACATACGTACATACATAGCGCCACTAGTCAGTCACTTCGGGTCCGATAAGAGGAACGCCCAGCGTGCTTCGGCGTCAGCGTCATTAAATATTTCAAGCGATGAGAGTGATTTTTCGCCAGCAAAAAACAGCAGTTAACGGACTCGTTTATTGTCAAGTAGCGAAACTAAATGAATGTATTATTTCTCATGCTAAATTTAATTTAATTCGAAAATTATGTATTTGATGTATAAATAATACTTAATTAAATTCGATTTAGTTTTGAGTTCTAGAATTTCGTACTATGAGTTGATTTTAAGTAATGGAACCTATTTACCATTTTTGTATGGGCCCCTTATCTTTTTTTTTACACGGTTTTGTTTTGCACGGTATTCTTTGAAACGTATCCCCCGTGCAAAAAGAGGATCGGGTGTATATACCTAATGATTGACCTCGATTTTCCGCCCTTTGAGTAACTGCCGCCCCCAAGCGACGCTCAATCTGCCTACCCCTACGGGACGTCACTGCTCAAAACAACTAAGTCCTAGTTGTACCACTATGGAACTGAGCCATCGATAAGTTAAATTTGGATGTCAGTCAGCTCAAAACGACAATAATTATTTATTTACTGTACTCTACGATATTATAGAATACACTAAAGGAAAAAGGCTTATGATAAAGTGGTTTTGCAAATCTATAAGTACCTATGTCAAGTGATCGATCTGATTTTTACAACTGAACAGTGGGACCACTACTTGTTCGAGAATTGCACTTGTACAAAAAGATAGGAGAGGCTTTGTATCAAGGCAGTGTCCGTAGGTGTCGTTTTTATTTTTTTTATATTTAGTTGGGTTTCTTCTATACACAGGGTGGTTATCGACGGTAGTTTATCATATGTATCTATTAATGCGTTTACAATAAGTTAACTGTCTCAACTAGAGGTTAATAGCAATTGAATTGGCCGACATAATTGAGTATCGACAAGTTTCCTACTATTATATTCATAATATTATTTTCTTTTATTTCAAATTAATTTATACTAGTTATGAATAATTGACAATGTAATTTCAAATATTATCGTAGATAAGCACCTATTGTTTGCAATATTATGCTTGTCAATATATTTTAAAATACCTACTCATTCTTATAAGATAACGACAGACACCATATCCGCATTGCAGAGTGTAGGAGCTAAGAACCCTCAAGTGTGTGGTCGACTTCATATGTACTGTCAGTCGTCCTTAAAATATTCTTGATTTTTTAACATAGGTAATATTTTGTTTTTTAGAATATTGTTTCAGACCCGAAAATAATAACATTGAAGTCAGACACTCTGCTAATTGACATCAAGACTGAGTCTATTGAAGACGTAATATCCCCATTCAATTATGAAGATCAGCAACAGGGTTGTTCTTATTCGGAGCGAGTGAATCGGGTAGGTACTTTTATTTTAAATACTGATCGTGTAAAAACTTTAAGAGGTGGAATGAACTGACTACACTCGAATATATGAATAATACCAAAGAAGACGAAATCTTCGATTGCTAATTTCTTTCATTCGACCATGTTGATCCTAATTGGATCATAATGTTCCTCAGTATAAATAGTAAAACTGCTCAAGTCCAATTGTTGTATATCCCATTGATTTACCAACTGTCTTGATTATACAACGCGAATAAATGAAACGAACGGCTTGACCAATGTTCAATGTCCCAGTACGTAAATATTTTTTATTTGCTATGGTTTTTAACTGCCATGGTTCTGGCCATTCTGAATCCAATGTACACTAGACGTACCCACCTCTCAGTTGATACCTTTTCCATGCAACATGCAGTACTTTCACTTTCCGCATGTTTCTTCATGCGGTAGATGCAGGCAAAATAAAGGCCCGCACATGATGTCTGTTCCAGAACAATCTCTTACCAGATAAGTACCCATTTTCCTCTAAATTTTATCCACCATGCTTGTCAAGATTCCTATGTTTATTATTAAGATGTTTGATTTTTTATATATTCTCTCATATAGCTAAGTGGTTTGCTTACATGTTAACGCGATATTTCACCTTCTTTTAGATGATTTCTGCAACCACTGCCGTGACCTATTCCGGTAGTCTCGGATTGACAGAGAGAGAAGTAAAAGAGCCATACGATGAAATACAGATTGACTATCAAGACATTAAAAAAGAATTGGGCGTATATGAAACGATAACTAATATAGTCAGTCGCACTGCTAAACGTAAGCATATACAATCTTCAATCACAGGTCCCGAATTATTAGTAGCTGTTATAAAGTTGGAGAAAAAATCATTTAATAAGGAAAATTTTGTGTGCAGTTTTTGTTTTGATTTCTTTGCCTCGCTATCTCAATTGAAGCTACACAAAACGTGTCATAAAAAATCAATAGCGGAGACCGTTAATTATGTAAGCATGCGATCCAAATTCAAGAATCAAAACAAAATGGCTCAATCTGGTAAAAAAGCATTTAAATGTAATCAATGTAACTATTATAGCATTTATTCTGGAAATTTAAAACAACACAAAATGAATCACTCTCGTGTAAGGCCATTTAAGTGTGACCAATGTGACTACTCATCTAAAACATCTGGTGGAATGAAAATCCACATAATGACTCATTCTGGTGAAAAGCCATTTAAATGTGACCAATGTTATTACTCTTGTATAACATCTGGTTCGATGAAAATACACAAAATGACTCATTCTGGTATAAAACCATTTAAATGTGTCACCTGTGAATACTCTTGTATACAATCTGGTGATATGAAAGTACACAAAATGACTCATTCTGGTGAAAAGCCATTTAAATGTGACCAATGTAATTACTCTTGTATAAGATCTGGTGATATGAAAATACACAAAATGACTCATTCTGGTGAAAAGCCATTTAAATGTGACCAATGTAATTACTCATGTATAAGATCTCGTGGAATGGAAATACACAAAATGACTCATTCTGGTGAAAAGCCATTTAAATGTGAACAATGCGAATACTCTTGTAAAACATCTAATATTTTGAAAATACACAGAATAATTCATTCTTGTGAATGGCCATATAAATGTGATCAATGTAATTACTCTTGTATAACATCAAATAAGATGAAATTGCATAAAATGACTCATTCTGGTGAAAAGCCATTTAAATGTGACAAATGTAATTACTCTTGTATAACACATTATTCGTTGAAATTACACAAAATAACTCATTCTAGTGAAAAGCAATTTCAATGTGACCAATGTTATTACTCTTGTTATCAATTTAATGCTATGAAAAACCACAAAATGACTCATTCTGGTGAAAAGCCATTTAAATGTGACCAATGTAATTACTCATGTATAAGATCTCGTGAAATGAAAATACACAAAATGACTCATTCTGGTGAAAAGCCATTTAAATGTGAACAATGCGAATATTCTTGTAAAACATCTAATATTTTGAAAATACACAGAATAACTCATTCTTGTGAAAGGCTATATAAATGTGATCAATGTAATTACTCTTGTATAACATCAAATAAGATGAAATTGCACAAAATGACTCATTCTGGTGACAAGCCATTTAAATGTGACCATTGTGATTACTCTTGTATAACATCATATAAGATGAAATTGCATAAAATGACTCATTCTGGTGAAAAGCCATTTAAATGTAACCAATGTGATTACTCTTGTATAACACATTATTCGTTAAAATTACACAAAATTACTCATTCTGGTGAAAAGATATTTAAATGTGACCAATGTTATTACTCTTGTAATCAGTTTAATGCTATGAAAAACCACAAAATGACTCATTCTGGTGAAAAGTCATTTAAATGTGTTGTAACGGAAGAATTAAAATAGTGATAATGCCACTGTAACGGCTAAGGGCCTTAGTGTCTAATGTTTTTTACGAGTATTGCGGGCACCATTCATTCTGCTCTACGAGAAGCTGAAGGTCGAGGAGGCTTTAAAGTCTTGGTCGATCAAAGGATGACAAAATTTAAAAGTGGTCAAGATCCTCAGCCATGAGTATACAACCAAAAAGAGAGGAGAAGACAACTAATTTGCGAGCATCTATATGAACTTTCATCGCATTTATAAGGTTTTTATCAGTATTGCCATTCCATATGTTTTAAGCTTACTAGGTATTTTTAAATTACATATTTGATTATATTGGAAATGACATTCATCACACGCAAATGGTTTTTCTCCTTAATGTGTAAGTTCATAAGTTCTTTCATTGAATAAGTTTATGTTATTTGAATATGTTTCTGATAATTCTACCATATACCTTCTGTTGAAAATAATGTAATTTCTATGCCATTTTACCATAATATTTAAAAACCTATTTCGGAAGTCCTATATTTTAGCTTAACTATTAAAAAATAATAAAACTGTTAGGTAATAGTATAACAAAGATTTTACCACTGCGTTTAATTAGTTAGATTCTTATCTAAATTAAAACTGTAAACATCTTTACAGTCTTCTGATGTTGGTAAATTGAACGATCAAGAGTTATGTTTTTTAAACATAATGAATAAGCTGCTAAAGAAACTATGTTTTAAAAATCGGATGAACTTGATATTTTTATATGGCAAACGTATATAAGTATAGATATCTTATCCGTGGTAAACTCAAAATACCTAAACTATCAACTTACCAACTTTTGGCAGCATCGTATCGAATACGTTGTTTAGGAACTCATAAACTTACACATTCAGGAGAAAACCAGTTGCGTGTGATGACTGATGACTTTGAAATGTAATCAAATATGTCATTTAAAAAACCTAGTCGTCTTAAAAAATGTGGAATGACAATACTGGTGAACACACTAACGAATGCGATTTATGTTCATATAGATGCTTGCAAATTAAAGTTTTAAAAGACACAAAATGACACATTCCGATGAAAAATATAATAAATGCAATGTATGTTCATATAGATTTTCGCGAATAATATGCGTACTTGCCAGACCGAGGATTAGGACTAGGGACCCTTGACGCAATATGCCTACGCTTAAGCCGCGCGGCCATTTTTGGTGGATGGTGAAAAACCTTATAAATGCAATGTATGTTCATATAGATGCTCGCAACTAAGTCATCTTAAAAACTAACAAATGAAAAATTCTGGTGAAAAACCTTTAAAATTCGATGTATATTCATATAAATGCCTACGACTTTGTTGTCTTAAAAGACATGAAATGAATATGTACTTATTATATAGAACATACTCGTGAAAAATCTTATAAATGCAATGTATGTTCATTTGGATGCTCGCGACGGAGTAATCTTCAAACATATGTTAAGATACAAAATGGTGAATAACCTTTTAAATAAATTGACTACTTATACGGAGGCTCGGCACAAAATTATCTTAACCCTCATAAAACGAAACAGGAGAAAAACCATTTGCGTGTGATGAATTTTATTTTGAAAGTAGTACCTAAACAAATATGTCATTTAAAAACTCATAATCGTGATGAGTTTAAATATAAATGTAAACATATGTAAGTAGGTACGTTGTTTAAGAACTAATAAACACACACATTCAAAAGAAAACCATTTGCGTGAAACAATTGTCGAAGCTGTCAGAGGCAATAACTTTTTAAAGAACCTACAAAACTTTATTTGATATCGATTCTGAATAGCATAGAATGGAGTGACTAACACTTCTCTCCTAACATAACACCTACCAGAACTACAAGCATACGTTGCCCCACCTGGAGAAACAGAGAAAAAGAAGATGCAAATATTATTAGGAAGAGTAAGGTGCCTGCAAGTTAACCCCTTTATATAAAAAAATATAAATGTCATTCCAATATTATCTTTTGAAGAAAATATCGTTGCATAAAAACATACCTATTGCATTTTTCAAAAGTATGCATACCTAATTGTCTTCTAATAACTTAACGGTATTTATTTTTATTACAGATCATTTCAAAAAACAGTAGGTAAGTATAATTATATAATTGACTGCATTTTTCCTTATTAAACTGACATTGATCCATGCAAAATCATAAATAAATAGATAAATGTTACGAAAGTTGAATCATTTTGTAATTTTGACACTTTTGCGTAATCAAATTGTCAATTTTGAGGTAGTCTATTATAAACCGACATATTTAGTGCACGTTACACCGTTTTGGCTATTTTGAGGAGACTCTTTTGACTGGATGCTTTAAACGGATGCGGTCGTTTTTGTTCAGGACATTTTGACGGGGTACTTAGTGAAAATGGAAAAATGCGAATTTTTCGCGTAATTTAAATGGAAAAACAATAAAAACTTCATGAAAAATCATGTAATTAAATTACTCAAAGGTGTGCATTTAAAAAATGTGGAAAAAAAATGTTTGGTTTTAAAACTTGACGGCCACTCAAAATCTAATTACTAGCTTAATATAAGAGATAAAAATTTTAAAAATCATGCTAAAAGTTTACATAAATTAACTTAATCGGATGCACTAAACAAAAAAAATTTAAGGCAAATTTAATGGTTCAAGTATCAAGTCACTAAATTTTAAAAAATAATATCTCTCACGATATAATCGATAAAACAAAAAAAGCACGTGCACAAACGTAAGCCAATAATAGACAAATTGATGACTTAATAAAACGTTAAAAAAGTTTGTTGGGTGGTTCTACTTAACGTTCATTAAATATTTCATATAGAATAACTCACGCACTATATGAGAAAAAAAATAAAAAAGTATGCAGAATTGCGCACTAGCTATGCAACAAGAGATTTAACTACAAAATATTTTTTTAAACCTACCCAGTCAGGTTTTGCATACAAACTTTAAAATTAAATAGCGCGCTGAATATAGGTGAAAAAGCAAAAAAAAAATTGTGCACTAACGTTCACTACCAACGCACAAGTGTTTACAATTTAAATTTAAGGAAAAACACATGTTTAGTGACACAAGTATCCAGCATTTAGCTGGGTCACCCAAATTGAAATGCGAATAACCCCCTTAATGTGCGTGCACAAACGAAAAAAACGCGTTCACAAACGTGCACTAACGATGCACAAACGATTGCACTCGAAAAAAGTTGAATTTTCAACATTGGGTGACCCAACGTTTAGCTGGAACACCCAATTTGAAATTGGAATTTTTCGGTTATTATAGGTGCACAAACGAAAAAAAATCGTGCACAAACGTGCACTAACGATGCACAAACAAATGCACGCAAAAAAAGTTGGAGTTTTAACATTGGGTGTTCCAGGTAAATGGACCTTTGACATGTTTATTCACACAAATATTTTTACAATTCTTGGTGATTCGTACGCTAATCTTGGTTATTATCTGCCAAATACTTGTCGATGTTTTGGAAAAGGATTACATGTCATTAGGCTCAGTTTAGTTCAGTTGGTATCGCAGCTGTCAGTTTCATTTTCAATATAGGTACCTACCTAGTGCACTATTGAATGAGGTTGATATTCAATCTGAATATGAACCTCCTTCGATTGTGCATTATCCAATGGACTCGGTGATATTATAAGGGATTATGGAAGTAAAGAGGTTACTTTTTTATACCTATTTTTCCTATTGTTCCAAAATATATTGATGCCCAATTACTTTGAATAATCGAGACTCTACTGTACTTACCTTTTTCAAGTTTCAAGGTGCTAATTTATATTACTGCGTTAAACATGAGTGACAGCTAAGCTTAATGTTTCGGATTGCCTTCTTGCTGTGCTTGGTCGATAAACTTGGATTACAGGAATTAAATTAAAGCTGACAGTAATGTATGTGCTCTAATAACTTCCAGGTAGACCTCAGTCTCTTCAACTGTTTAGGTATTAATGTTTTAATTTATCAACTTGAACGTGTCTGCCTGTACTGCCTTACCTGTTGGTGTAGCATTTTAGCAAATTACAATATTTAATCAATAATAATTAATTATAGTGTGTTTTAGATGTATGGATGGGAGTAGGTACCTAATATATAATAAAATATCTTGAAAAATTATAATAAATTTATTACTTAAATCACATCCTGAAGAGTAAACACAAAACCTAGATATAAAAATAGTAAGATGAAAAACAAGTAGTTTAAAATGAGTACCTATATTACATATTATCACCGGCCTACTTCGCGCTTAGGCGAAGATGGCAGACCGTGATAATGTCATGGCTAAAAGCAAGTGTGGGGGACAGAAACGCACGGTGTATGCTGTTGATCCCGGTTTATTATTCACAGACGATAAGTTGTAAGTCAAGCAAAAAATGATATGTCAAGAACGGAAGTCAATGATGCTGATGGCCACAGCAGTAGGTGTACTGCTTGGCTGGATTGTAGGTACGCCGCTGGCTCGAGGGTGATGCGCAAATAGTCAATAAACGGCGGACGCGGCGGTGGTACGCAAGGGAGATGTTGGTTGTAGGACGTCCGAGGCCAGAAGAATTTGCCGGCGGGCGCATAGACATGCGTCGTTTTCTAAAGCCTTGAGGACAAAGAAATGTCCAATAACTCCACTGAAAGCTCACAATAAAATGGTTTTCACCACAGAGCAGAAACTTGTGGTATTCGCGAACAGCCTCCAAAATCAAGTTAGACCCAACGATATAGACACATCTAAAAGGTCCACCAGACGACACTTAAAATCAATTGTAGATAGGGCCGGCGCAATAGTTCATGATAGGATCGATCCTCCACCAACTCCGATTACCCCAACCTCCACTCAGGAGGTTGAATACTTAATCAAACGACTTAAAAATCGTTCAGTGCCAGGCAATGACGGGGTGAGCAACCACACCCTCAAGAACTTACCAGAAAAAGGCATCCTTGCCTTAACAGGGATCTTCAATGCTGTTTAGAGATCCAATATTTTCCAGATGACTGGAAACTAGCGGACGTCATCCTCCTGCCAAAAACCAGGCAAGGATCACACACGCCCCGAAAATCACCGGCCGATCAGTCTCCTCCCTACGATGAGCAAACTTTTAGAAAGACTTATAAATGCCAGAGTTCAAATCATTATTTATGAGAAGAAACTCATTCCAGACGTATAGCACGGGTTCAGAGCCGGTCACGCCACGAACCACCAACAACTGCGCGAAACAGAATACATAACAGACGGTTTTAATCACCAGACATCTTCAGTTGGCTTGTTCTTAGACATTGCTAAAGCTTTCGATAAAGTTCGGGTCGAAGGACTCATAGTTAAACTCTATGAGGCCGAAATCGAACAGCCAATCATTAAAATCCTACACTCGTTCATCACCGAAAGACGTTTCGCAGTCAAACTGTTCGGAGCCAAATCCTCGATCAGACCCACAAGCACCGGTATCCCACATGGATCCGTGCTCGCCCCGGCTCTGTATAATCTATATACAAGAGACACTCCAATCCCCACAGATACCTTAGCAGATTCTTGCATAATAGCACAATATACAGACGACACAGCGATCCTCTCCCGATCGATGCACAGGGATAGAGCTACATTATTGGTCCAAAGGTCGGCCGACCAGGTTTCCACCTGGTGCGACAAGTGGCGCATAAAAATAAACGCAGACAAAAGTAACGCCATTTGCTTCGAGCGCAACTTTAGAAACGTAAAAGTAAGCGCAGACCTGAGAATGCATAAAACTAAAATCCCTACGGACAACGGTCCGGTCAACGGATACGGTCAAATATCTTGGTCTTACGCTAGACACCGCACTCAATTTTTTCAAACACATTAGCGATAAGAGACACCAAGCTGACATAGTCTTAGCTAAGCTCAAACCCATGATAGGTCATAGGAGCAAGCTGCTATTATTCACAGCTATCGTTCGTCCCATCATGACCTACGCTTGCCCCGTCTGGGCATACACAGACCTTAAGTTTATCAACAGACTCCAAGTCGCACAGAACAAAGCTCTCAGAGCAATCACAAACGCTCCCTGGTTGGTCAGGAATACCACACTCCACAGCGATCTCAACGTGGAAACCCTCCACACCCACATCCTCAAGCTTACGAAGCAATTCTACAGCTCCATCAATAACCATCCCAACATGACAATTTCACATTTATTACAATACGACATACACAATTTTAGCTTAGCTTACCACATTCCACATTTTCCCTTCAGACCTTCATTTCATTTCAGCGACCGCAATCGGGACCCCATTGCGGCACACAGAGATCGAACTTCCCTCGAGTATAAAATAAATAACAAAATATGGTGGTCAGTCTGATCCTTGACATAAGTGCAAGCCTCAAAACCCACCCACCCTAGGTATTAAAAAAATAATCAGTACCAAAACTCATTGAGATCAAGGGCCTAGCAAAAAAAATTAATTGCTAACTCGAGGGAACTGTATCGAACATCCAAGCGCCGAGACCTGACGAGAAGACGGACGGAAGGACAGAATACTCCTGCAACATCGGAAGCCGAGAGGATGGATCACTGCACGGAAGAATGCGCGGTGGCCTGTGTCGGCGGCGGTCCTCGTTGTGATGTTTGTTCGACATAAACAGTTTTTTTTTTAACATACCTACTTACTAGAGATCCCTTCACCCAGACCTCCAACCTGGCCTCGGTCGTTCGCGAAGCCGCCGAAGCCAGGTCCTCCCACTCACAATCATGCTTCACTCCCGATAGCTACTACATATAAAGGGGAGAGACCGTAAAAATCGTCTAGGTGGCCCAAATGTATAAGCACAATATCCTAAGTAAGTACCTAGTACATTTTTAGAGTGACGTAATGTCATCAATACAATTGTTTCAAAAAGTAATATAGAGCCTCCTTTACCTGAAAAAAACCTTCATTTGTGATTTATTACACTCTTGCTGTGCTTTTGAAGGAAGATTTACAAAAGAATGTGACGTTATTGCTTAAATAAAAAGTGTGATTGTGTTTTTTTAGTATTGTGAATTGTGTCAATATTGAAGAATTTTGTTATAAAAAAAACAATGAAACGCATCATTTCAAGAAAGTATTTAATAAAAGTTATTTCGTTTATTGTGTTAATAATTACAAAGTAATTTTACAATTCTTATTATCCAAGTAAAAATTGTAAATAATTTTTAAATGTTTTTTAACATTATTATTGAAATTTAACCCTTGATACAAAAGTCAATTAATTGAATTATAAAGTTTCATAAAAAATGTTTGTAAAATGCAGGAAAGTGCTTTTTATGATATAGGTTCATAAGATCACTCTTCTTTTTGACAGAAATTCCTGGTCTTGAATGAAAAGCAGGCGTTAATTCAACGTCTACATTTTTCTTCCTCTTCTCCTCCACGACTTCTCATCTCTCCTCGTCACAACTCCATTGGCCCTCACATCGACGACCCCCTACAAATAACCTCCTTGAAGGACTCCTCCTCATATAAAGTTTTATAGACCACCGAATTTGGAAAATCTTTTGTAACTTTCAGGATCTTTACATCTGTAAGCGTCATTGATGCCATATTAATGGGACCGATGTCAGTATCGAAATCGAATAATCCAAAGACTAATTTATTGTAGCGAGTATGGCTAGGTATATTTCAACTGGCTCAGGCGGTAAACGAAAACAAAAATCGCCGTAAACGAAAACACTGGGTCAAAAGTTGGCTAACTGAAGAACAGCGTGATCGCCATTGAATATGGCGGGTTTTTTTACGTTCCACACTATATCTTTGGCGTGTATTAATTCGACGAGGACTGTGTCCTCGGTGATACTCCATAAATATTTTTTGAGTTTTCGCCATCTTGTAGTTGTTCAGTTGAAATCGACCAGTAGAATGAAATGAACGACCGTTTGCATGACTCGCGAGCAGGCGCATATTGGCTATTTTCGTACGCTTTTGCCAATCTTCGCTTGATAATGAATGGATCGCACGACGGATAATAGAAAATTTTCCACTTTCGTCCCGATCGCTCACGATCCTTGAAAACCATAGAGAATAGAGTTTGACAGTCGTGGCAGACGATCGGGCCAGACGCAATCTGCCAATGGAATATGGGCTTAAGACTCCTAAACGAGCATACATTAAAATAAATTGTCACCAGAATAAGCCATTTGGTATATTATGTTAGTCGCAATATAATATTAATTCGCATTGTTATGAAATTGCCTATCCGCTATCGCATAACATTACGAAAAAGTATTATATATAGGTAGGTACTGAGTAAGTGTATATGAAAAATGATTATTCAACAAATAATATTATAACTGAGATCTGGGTCACAGTAATCCGATGACAGTCACAAGAGTAATTACATTAACAATGTTGTAATATTTTTTTACAAGAAAGAATAATTTTGTGCTGTTTCAAGTTAAAAGACCGTACACACGTGTTATTACATTATGCACATCTAAATGGTTTTTCATCAGAATGAGACATTTTGTGTGTTGTCAATTGACAAGATGTCCCACATGAGTTATATTCAACTCATTTAAACGGTTTTTCAGCACGGTGAATCCTTTTGTGGACTATCAACGTACTAGATGATAAGCTTGAGTAATCACACTGGTCACATTAAAATGCTTTTTTATCAGAATGGGATAATTTGTGTGAGTTTAAATTTCTACGGAATGCAGATGAGTAATCACATAGAACACATTTAAGTAGGTTTTCACCCGAATGAGATCTTTTGTGTAATTTTAAGACTATAGATTTTTTACTAGAGAAATTGCATTTAACACATTTGAATGGCCTTTCGCCAGAATGGGTCATTTTATGTGTTTTCATATTAACAAATTCAATACAAGAGTAATCACACTGGTCACATTTCAATGGCTTTTCACAAGAATGAGTCATTTTGTGCCTCGTCATATGTCTAGATCTTATACATGAATAATTACATTGTTCACATTTAAATGGCTTTTCACCAGAATGAGTGAAGTTGTGTATTTTTATCCGACTAGATGTTATACAAGAGTAGTTACATTGATCACATTTAAATGGCTTTTCACCAGAATGAGTCATTTGGTGTATTTTCATCGTACCGAATTGTATACAAGAGTAATAACATTGGCCACATTTGAATGGTTTTTCAGCAGAATGAGTCATTTTGTGTATTTTCATCGTACTGAAATATATACAAGAGTAATCACATTTGTCACATTTAAATGGGTTTTCAACAGAATGAGTCATTTTGTGTCTTTTCATATCACCAGAGTATATACAAAAGAAATCACAATGGTCACATTTTAATGGCTTTTCACCAGAATGATTAATTTTATTTTGTTTTATGGAGGCCGGTCGAATCATTCTCACTGCATTTAAATTGTTTTAAATTCATCTTTTTACCGATTGCTTTATTATGAACCGCTTTGTGTTGTTCCAACAAATGTAACGATGCAAAATAATCAAAACGAATACTACATACATAATTTTTGTTATGAAACGATCTTTTCTCTAACTTTATAACAGCTACTAATAAATTAGGATCGGTCACGTTAGATTGTATATGACAATTATTAACGTTGCGACTGACGGCTTCTACGTTGGCAATCGTTTCATATTTGAAGAGGTCCTTTTTAATGTCTTTTTCGTCAATCTGTATTTCGTCATACAGCCCTTGTACATGTGAGATTCCCTGAGACAATCCGAGGCTCGTGATGTTAGTCAATGAAGAGTTTCTGGGAATCAACTAAAACAAGAAAGAGTATTATATTAAACTCTAAACTTTAAGACATGTTTAAATATTGACATGCTGTGCAGGGGATTATTTATAGGAAGAGTGTATATGTGGATACTTAAGTTATATCAGTAATTCACAGGATTTGATAATGTTACATTATTTTATTTTGTTAACTGTCAAATCATAGTGGAACTGCAAATTATTGTTGTTTAATTTAATAAAACGCACTTTTTTGTAGTACTTATTTATTAAAGTGAAATAAGTACCGTTACAATGTTACATTCTTTACATTGTTCACAAATAATTTGAAAACACTTCGGGACAATAACTACTAGAAAAAATCTTATAGCCTGGTAGGACTGAAAACTCAATTCACTGCCCTAATTACTAACCAGCGCTCATATCACTCGATCTTTCGTTCTTGTTTCTGGTAATAATTGATTAAACTATTTCATTTATTGAACGAATAATTCAGAAGAATTAAGAGTGAAACATTCTTTCTATTGAAAAAACTTAACATCTGAGATACCTATATTATCATACGGAAATTAAACCAACTCGTAGTCTTCCAACAGAAAACGAATAGTAGGTACGAGTATTTAATTTAAGAAACCTATTGTCATTCGTACAGTCTAGAACTTACTGATTAGGCGTTCTAAAGACTTCTTAGAGACGTGTAGGGCCTAAAGAAAGCAAAAATGAGATACCCGATTATGTGTAATTTCTTGACCATGTGGGAATTCCTAAGAAGCTCCAATCTCAAATCTACATTTATCAAAAAAGCTTAACCCAAGCTTACAAATCACTAATCACCTGATATTTTTAAACAATAGACTGGGTTAACTGAGTGTGACATCGTATTATATTAAACGTATCATTATCAAAATATATCTTCGCATTTATTACATACATAAGACTGTATCGGCGGCTATATAAGGTAGTTTATCATATAAATATGAGAAGGTATTACAATTGTTACAATGAGTACTATATTTTAACAGCACCTCTATTGGCTGTGTCCACTTATAGCTCGAGATACGACAGTTTTGAGAATTTAGTAGGCTGACTTATTGTAACAATTATAATACCTCAAATACATAAATATAATAAACTACCACCGATACAGCCTTGTGTATTGAATAAATGCGAAAAATTACTCGGTACAAATTAGATACTGATCATAAAACTATGTATTTAAGTAGTTTGCGTATTTTCTTGATAAAATTATACATAAAATACCTATATAGAAGCTGGCAGTAAAACCAGTAAGAAATATGTCATTATTAATTATTAACACTACAGTAATAATGGTTGCGTGTGTTTAAAATATTTAACCATAATTTTAAGTAGGTATATTGTTGAAATTTCCTGCAATATTGTGTAGCTACCTGATTTACAGGTCCACGGTCCAAATAAGAGCAGCCAGGTTGCGAGAGCTCGTATTTGTTTTGGAGTATTGTTTCGTCAACAAACTCCTCATTTAATTTAACTCCCTGAAAATTAATATCATATTTTGAAAGGGGCAGATGTGTGGAAGGCCTCTGTAAAAGCAATATTTTAAAATAAAACAAATCGGTTATTTCGGAAGGGTGCAAACTATTTTAATATAGTAAGAGATCAGGGACATCATTATTTCAGAAAATTGTATCAATACACTGATCATTTATCACACATTCAAAAATATAATAACGAGTCTATAGGTATTTTAAAATAAAATTACAATAATCACTTTGCAAACAATACCAATCTACTTTAATCAACAATGTTTATTATTTACAGAATTAGTAATATTTGATAATGTTAATTTATTCAAAATGAACGTTCCAAATTAACCTAACATCTCAATAAATCGGCCTAACCATCACTGGCGACTCATTGTAATCATACCTTATCCACGAAAGAGTTAAATAATTTCCTTCCACGGCTATTGAAACATTACCAATTGCATTTCCAAAATGAATACATGATTATTACGGAATAAACACAAATGTGAACTCAATTTATAAAACAATGTATTGATTTGAAATTCAGTTAATCAATACTTTCGTGAACAAAGAAAAACTAACCTCAAAAGTGCATTTAAAAGCGTCGTTCTCTTGTTTCACAGAAGTATCGAAGCCAGGGTCGTTTGAATCCTTCACAGGTGGATCAAACCATTGCCCTATGTCCACGTCAGATTCGCTGCCTTCTAGTTCACGTTCAACGTCCATCTTCCGGAAATATTCAAAGGACAATATTAATTACCATGTATATGACGTGCGACGTAGTGTACCCATAGATAATAGGTAAGATAAGCAAGGCCTTGTGGTCAGTGTTGCCATCTTTTATCACTTAAATAAAAGTGCGTTCCAGTGATGTTTCCAACGGTTTGACCATATACGATATACGTACGGTTAACTTTCGTCCGTAGTCATTTGGCGGGCGCGGCGCGGCGGCGTCTTGCTAAACTCAAACGAATAACCGTGTGTATTATGCCCCAAAAAACACACTGTCTACGAACATTTTACACACGGTTATACGTTTGAGTTTCGCAAGACGCTGCCGCGCCGCCCCAGCGCGACCACTACGTTCTTGCACTTACACCCATGATTATTGGGCCTCAGTATCTTATATTGACGGCAATGATGCATTTTGCCATGTCATATTATACTATTTTGAGCGTCATTGAAATAATATTGTACCTTCTATACCTACTTAAGGTAAAAACATGTTATTATCTATGATGCATTTTTTTTAAGAAACTAGTCAACAGACGTACATAGGTAATAATAATGTTGATTGTTGTTGCAATGACAATGCACGCGTATGGTCTATGGCCAAGAGATATCGTTTAGCCAATTATTGTCTATTGTCACGTCTGACAACCTACTTACCGACTCTTGTAATATTATTGCATCAATTATACTTCGTATTATGAATGTCAAATGCGATTTAGATGATGTAGAAGTGCAGCAACGCATTGATGTAACAATAATGCATCCAAACAATTCGGTTACAAACATTTGTATAAAGCAAGTGAATGCTTACGATGCTAACAGTACTATTGAGGTTAGGTTTTCCAAACTTATTAATCATTGTAAGATTGTGTTTATTCTTCGTTGAAGTGGTTTCTGACTGATAAGAATAAAACAATTTATAATAACAACGATGTACTTATAATAAATTATACATCGTTGTATTGACACTTCATATCAATCATTTGACTAGTTACCTACCTACCTATAGGTTCTGCGTCTTTGTGGCCGCTGGTTTACTACTTTTTTTATGATATATAGACTAGAGATATTTTTTTTTATGATATAAAAAGTGTTTGTTTTTTAACACTCTGTTTAATCGAATAAGTAAAAAAAAATACGAAACTCAAGTACAAAACACAAATCACAATATTAGCTGCAGTGAAAATCTTTACGTTGAGTAAAAAAAACACACTTTATTTTATTATATTTTTTCCAACAACCTCAGATGACAAACGGAAGTATTGTCAGTAATAATATATTTTTTTCCCAATTATTATTCTACAGGGTTAGGAAATAACATGCATGGCTGAATGCGAGCATATGCTGAAACCGCCTCCCTTTCCTTACTTTCACTTCTAGCATGTTTATTCATGCAGTGACTGCAGGCGAAACAAAGGCCCGCACATGAATCGCGATTTCCGACAATTAATCATTTTTGCCAGTATCTAAAATTAATTCAATACCCACCACACTTGACACTTGTCTCTAAAACAGAACACATTGACTGAAATGTCAACTTAAGATGAGTAGGTATCATGAAATTCTAACCTGCTATAGCTCGTTGTCTACGAGAACACAAATTTAATTGTCGGATGCATTTTTATTTTAAATGTATAAAATATAAATACTGCTCCATGGCACCCAACGATGGCCGACTTATATTATAGGTAGCGCAATTATATATCGATAAAATGACTAATAAATCGTCAAAACCTAATAATAGATCATTAGTAATTATAAGCAATAAAAATACTGCACTCAAGAGGTGTAAAATCGTCCATTTTGGAAACAATGGTAACGAATTGGGAATTAATGGAGTTAACTATCGAGTTAATATATCTATCATATCAGTCTTTAAATAAAAGTTATCAGTTCAACAAATAATTTTCAATAATATTCTTACATGATACCTACTTTTTTATAATATTATTTTTTACAATTACATGTCAACAAATAAACCCACCTAATAAATATTTGTATACACACGTATCCATACCTATATCCACACACCTACATACATAATGATTGTATATTGTAAATGAACCATCATATCGCGACCCGAGAACTACAAGGTTCTAAGTGTCGATTTTTGGCCAAACTAAAGTAATAATGAGGCAGTCTTCCAAGTCACATTATCTACATACTGTATAAATATGAGGTCGATATTTCTTATATTTTTTCATTAAACCCCAATACTACTGAGTTCTATGTGCACTTTACAGAATATCTGTGGTACTACAGAGTTCTACCATAATCTAAAAAGATCCGTCGTTCTACAAAGTTATATGTGCTTTGACATTTCGTGGTTGTGAATACATTTAAAGTTGTTAAAATGGTTTCAATTGCAATATGAAGAGTAAAATGTTGTTGTTTTGTATTTTAAATTTATTATTAGGACTCCATGCAGTGTATTTAACTAGAAACCACGAGTATTTAAATAAACTACTATAACTTCGAAATACATAACCTCAAAAAAAAAGGTTTCGTGATATTTGATATCAACAGTAAATTGTGAACTCACTAATAGATGAATTATAATATTATGAAACGTAAGTAAGGTTAAATTATCGTTATTTTTTTTAAATATTGAGAGTATTTTAAGGCTATTTCATTCATTGATTTAATGTTTCAGGCTTAAAACTCTTCCTGAAAGTGATATAAATATTTGACATGTTTCAAATCTCAGTAGATGAGGTGAAAAAATGGTTATGTTGTATTCTAAAATCCCTATTCCTGAGAATTCCCACACTATAGAGATTTAGTATATTAATTATACAATATTATTATGATGTTATGATGGATCTGAAAGATATGCCTCTTGGTGGCTTGAAGTTTATTCTAAAACTGAGGCGAATAATTTAATAAAAGAATTTTTACACAACATTCACTCAGCCATTAGTAACAACAATCTTGTATACACAATTACAATAAATGTATCTGATGTGAAGACAACGAGCCAGTTGAAATTGAACAATAAACATTGGGCTTGTTGCATCAACAATAGTTTTGTATTTTTAAATTATATTTTCAACATAATTTTCATTTAAAAATGGTATTAAACAAAAATTACAAAAAAAATAGTTTTTCCGAATTTCCCATTTTCCCAACAATTTCCATACATTTTCTCCGGAAAAAAATATTATATTAGATAACTTTCAAGAACTTTATTTATTTTAACATGAAAAGTGAAACTATGCGTCCTGAATTACCAGGATTTCCATACAAATTTCAGTTAGAACCTTGTAGTAAAGGCGATTTGTTTGAGTTTCAGGTGGACAATGTTCTAACTGAATTTATGATATATAAAATTAGCCATTAAAAACTAGTTTTAACGTAGTTTTATTGATAGGTACAACATAGCAGTACCATAATTGATATATTCAATCAAAAAAATAATTGAAAACATTCACAATTAACAAAATACAAGCGTTCAAAACTTCAACAGCCCATAACTTTTTTGCTGCAGTTGTTCACTTAGAACTCTGTAGTTCTTGGGTCGCGATATTATAGGATATAGCAATGGGCTATTAGGAAAGCTAAGTTGATCATTCAAGATAGGTAGGCTCGTCGGTAGCCTTAAAATTTACAATATTTATGACAATATTCGTAATAAAATAATTCAAGGAACATTCTCTTAATTTTTTTTAGCCCGGAGCACACGAAATTTCTAAGATACAAGCCGCAATGCCGTACGATGCAATTACAATACCTACACGAACATGACATTAAGCAGGAATTAGTGAATGCTCCCGATAAAGAAATATGTTTAAAATTGACAAGAGATTCCTTTTATCTGAACAATTTTGTATGCAACGTGTGTTGTGCATTTTTCTCTTCAATAAAGATTCTGACCTACCACAAGTGTATGCATGACGTATCTCTGACTTATAATAAAGTGGCTCTCCTTCGAGCACAAGCCTTCCAAGAGTTTGGTGAACGCTCGGATTCGTCAATGTTCAATAACGATTCACATGTATGTTCCATTGCCATTGTGTTATTGCTACCTTTAATTATTTTATATTTGTTAATTTAAACACTTCGGAATTGTATGAAATATATATGGTTGCGTTTTTCATAGTGGACTGTAATAATTGATCAGTGGAATGATTGTGATAGTGGATGTGGATGCTGAGAGGGCACGGTTAGACGTAGGATGCCAACCACTGACCTTTTATGATGTTCTATGATCTTGTTAAAGCTTATCCTTGGTGTATGCTCTCTCGTCCTTGCACAGTACAATTTTGACGAATGATATGCTAAATGAGGAAACACCTGTACCGGTAACACGTATACAAGTGGTTTGATTAACGGAGTTTTCACGGAGATTTGGTTAGAATTATGGCTTCCACGACGGTTACACTGGACACGCTCGTGGTATGCACTTTATTTTTTGAATCAGTCTGTATGTTTAAATTACTCATTAAACGACGGTATAGCTGTAATAAGCTTACACGCACCCGTTGTCATGAGGTAACTGAATGTTATTCAATATCTGGCAATAGCTGGGATTTGAGGTGGAGGGAAGTATAGGGAAACATAGAGCCACCACAATTGTCCCGATTAATTCTTAAAATATATGGTAATCACATATTTCTTTATTCACATAAGTCACCAGTTTCACTGTAATTCATATTTATACCCTCCATCATAATCAACTTAATTCTGAATGGAAACCAGTATATCAAGTAGGTATCTACACAATATTCTATGAAACTTGAACAATCCATGTGCGTAAGTTTGTTTTGACTTAAACGCCAAAGATTTGGGTACCTACGTGATCGTAGGTGCATATTTCATTTACGAATCGTTAATACATCAGCGATTATTTGGTCGTTACAATATCTTTTCTTCAGAAATTGCCGAAATACATCATTGTTGAGTTGATGAGAGTCATATTGCATTGAATTTTGCAAAGGTAAGCAAATTTTAATTCTTCTTCTTTTTTCACCTTATCACGACCCTGTATTGGGGCGCCACTTACTTAGGTCCATCGCCAACTCTCGCACCTCCTGCCATGCCAGACCTGTAGTACGTATATCGCTTCAGTAGAACCGCCGCAGGGTGAGGGAGGCCCGGCCACGGCGATGGAACTCTTGAGGCTGTGCCATAAGGGTACGCAAGGTCGCACTCGCTGGAGGCATCTGAAACACATGTCCCAGCCACTTAAGGCGTTTCTTCGCGAGTATCTCAATTACTGGGTTGCTGTGTTTGTTCACGAAGACATCGTAAAATTAATATCACCTAATATTTTCGGTAATGTAGGTATGTTTGTCATTTTCGTAAGATTTTAATAAAAAAAAATATTGAAAAATAGTTTTCGATTTTCCGAACTATTTTCATCTCCAAATAGTCCAGATAATCGAGCCTCTACTGCATAGTGATTTACGATAAATTTATATGTGAGGAATTGCAAGATGCCGAACGCATCCTATGGAAGTGGCCCTTATGTCAGTTAAAAGGCAAGAGTTTCCAACCAATAAGACCGCTCAACCATTGCTACTTGGTATCTACAATCGATATTTTTTTTCTCGTCGTGAATTAATTGTAATAATAATCAAGCACTCTAGTCATAGCTCGTCAACCGAGCTCAGGGAAGTTGCGCCTGTGATACCCAAAGCAACATTAAAGGCAGCTTAACGTTCGTTACGCCATGGTATACGACTTCATTGGAGGTGGCAAAGAAAAAGGCGTGCTGGTAAAATCTCGCATGCGTATATTCATTGTTAAATTATTTGTCCACGTTAGTCACATAACAAATACACGGTAGAATTGACAAGGTTCACTTCCGTCTCACATCAAAAGTCGTTCAGACAGACTATATTATATTGTCTTAAGTATAAACTGATGTGATTTTGTATTTAACGGCCCACGTGCTCGGTGTAGGTCAAAATTGAGTTTTTATTGTATTTTCAAACCATGATCCTGGACATTCCTAAAACGTTGTAAATAATCTATTTATATAATTTTGAAGCCTTATTATCCTTTATATTTATTTTAAACATTTGATGACTGCATAAAGTATTTCCATTACATAAAATAGTATT